>JAAGNO010004485.1:0-23801 GCA_033439905.1 Ceryle rudis | reverse complement strand
CTCCCCGTCTGGTCCCCGGAGGGGAGGCTCCGCCGCAGCCCGCCTCGCTTACCCATGGTTGGCTCTAGTCGCCAGGGCGGTGCGGAGGGGAGCAGGGCAGGGGCTTACTCTGCCGTGCCTCGCTGGGCTGCACTGGACTGGGCGGTAGGCGCAGCGGCGGCAGCTCGCACACTGGCGGGCTCCGCTCGCCTCCGGCGGCGGCCGCTGCCCTCCCGCCGCTCACCTACCGCCTTCCCGCCTCCGCCGCGGGGTTTGCCTGGGTCGGGCTGGGTGGTTGGCTTGTGGGGGTTTGGGTTTTGGGTTTGTCGGTTTGTTTTTTTTTTTCTTCCTAAGGCATCGTAATTTGCCGGCAGGAAACAAATAAATGACCCCTGGTATGTTTGTGGGTGCTGAATCCGTCAGTGCAATGCCTGAGAATATTAAAGTCTAAATTAAAGCACGCTGGAAGACGTTAGCTTTTGCTGTAATAGTAATGGCGATAATAATAAAATGACAGAATTGGGAGCGATTTACATGTTATTGAAGAGGAGGAATTACTGAAGAGTAATAATAGAAAAGAAAACAAGTCGGAAGCCCGTTATATAATGCACTGTGTAGACAACGAGAGCGACAGGCTATTTTTATTTTGTTTACCGTATGCTGTGTAATAGGGACTCCTCCGAGCAGCATCTCTCCCCCTGTGAGCCCGAACTCCAGATAGAACTGGAGGAAAAATTTTAAGCATTCCCGTTATGCCCAGACGAAGAAATCCGTGCTTGTAAAGCCTTCCGCCTTACAAATGTTTTCTGTGTGCTGATCGGCAAGGCTGCAGGTAGATGACCTTTGCTGGAGACCTTTTCCCTTTGGTATGGTAAAGAAATTCATATTTTGTAGTGCAGGTTACACTTTAACCTTTAACGCTCATGGTTATGTATTTTGTGCCGTAATGGTTACTTTACGTGTCAGATGTGGTCAGGCGTAGTGAGTTACTCTGCTTACACACCGAGAAGTCAAGGACTTTTAATTTCAGTTTCGAACGAAGCCTTCCCCTAAAGGAAAATCCCGGCTTCGTGTTAATCTATTTCTGTTCGGGTGATGGAGATGGTTCGGTTTTCTGGTATGGAGCAAGGGTTATGAATGAGGGAGAGGGAAATTGAGAATGGCCGGGGAAAATATTACACTGTAGTTATTTTTGCGATGCTGCGAGATAATAGTAAGTTGTAATTGCACGTTATTGCACCTAATTTGTTTGTAAAACCGGCTCGGTATTTTATGGGCAGCAGTTTGTTTTTTTAACGAGCGGCTGTAGTCTCCTCACTTTTGACATAAGGCAGAGGTCAGTAGATTTTCCTCCGCGCTCGCCTGTCTGTCTGTCTCTCTCATCACGTAGCGACATGTCAGCGGAGTAGGCTTTCAGCGCACTTACTCCAGCCCTGATCAGTCATGTAATTAGATCAGGCTGCCATGGTAACAGACGGTGTTCACCGTCCAGTCAGGTGTGTGTGCTGCTGGCGGGCGACCCACCGGGCTACCACCGGCCCTGCGCGGGCCACGCTGGCGGTGTACGGCCAGCACGGCCACCGCCTTGGGCTTACCGAAAATTGAAGGATGCCGGTGGCGATTTCCTAGCGGCTGAACTTCTCGGGAAGGGTGTACTTTGCCTGCTGTAGTGTCAGGCGGATGGGACGGTACGTGGCACGCTTAGCAGGTTAGCCAAATTGTCAGTTCCACTTGCCTTTATTATTAGCAAATTAACAAAGATGTGGTACTTTGTAAAAATGCTTTTGGCTTACATAAGCTTGCCTAAAAGTTTTGTCAGAGTTTTTCTTTTTTTTTTCCCTTTTTTTTTTCCTTTTTTTTTTTTCCTTCCCCTGGCTGTCTGGTTTAACTGTTTGGTGGCTGTAACAATGTTTATGAGTTAGTGACAGTTCCCATTCCAGCATTTGTATTTTAGACCACGGGCTCATTATTCTCCACTCACATACTGTACTTTGCACCTTCTGGCCAGTAAAATTAACATCACTGGTACCTGATAAGAGGATGGTCACTTAGGTTTTTAAGCCTCTTCATCGGTTTCAGCAAGGTGTAGGCTCTTCTGTGTTTTAGGAGAAAGCCGACTTCATTTTCTCTTGATAAAATCTAAGTATATATAAACCCAGTCTTCTCATCAGTAAATAACTCATTTGTGATATTGATAATTTTTTGCCGTTTTTTCTTTTTTTTGCATGTGTGCTCATCAAAATATTACAGCCATGGAGCAGGAGACTTCCTCTCACAAAGCAGTACCTTGAAAAAATACACAGCCTGATTAGTTTTGAACTGCATGCTGCTCTTATAAAAGTCTTTAACCAAGGCACGTATGTTTCTTTCCCGGTGCTTGGACACCGCTCTCTTGAGCCACTTTTTTTACAAACATAGGTATAATTTTTTTTTAAAGGCACCAAATTTGGCACTCTGTTCCAACGTCATAAATCTGGAGTGACTCCAGGGGACGGGATTGTGAGCCACTTACATGGGTGTATATCTAGAATAACTCCATTTATTGGACCTAATCCAGGCATATAGTAGAGTAGCAGAGCTCAGGAAGGGATCTGCTGCGTATCGCCGTTAGTTTCTCTCTATCTTTTTACAGCAAAAAGCACTGTGGGCTTAAATAGGATTTTTGCCTGATGAAGGAGCTGCGTGAAGCGCCTGCAGAAGTGGTTAACACCCCAATTCCAGTCGCTAATCTTGCGTGCACTTACACTAATATTGAACTTGGCCCGGAGGATTTTGTGTCTCAGTGATGAGAAATCATCAGCACCCACAGCTCCCGAGCGTTTGTAGTACCAGGCTGGAACATAATGCAATCCAGAAATATCTCAGTAAAATAGATATTTTAATCGCTCTGATGGTGAAGCACCGGAGCTGGAGGAGGTGATGAGAAACGCCTGTCGGTGGTTCAGCTCTGGCGGTGCCAAGCAGCTGGGGGCTCGGCTTTGGTGTGATGAGTTCGCAGGTCTCAGCCTGCCCGCCCGGCAGAGGCGTTTCTCCTCGGAGGGCCGAGGGGATGGGCAGTTTGCGGGCAGTTTCCTACACCCAAAGTGCAGCTTTTTAGCACCTCAACTAACTCGCCCTTCTTGTTGGGAGAGAATATCCTCTGCTTGTCACGGCTGCCTCCGTTTTGGGCCTCTATACCGAGGAGGTGGCTTGAAACAGAAGAGCCTGTTAGGAGGACGGGCTGGAGAGAGTGGAATAATTGCGTGCAGGACAACTCCTGTAGAGCGAGCCTTTGTGCGCCGCATGCTGCTTATACATATTTTATTGTAAGACGAATTACCTGTGTGGCTAGGAGCATTAGAAAGTAATTATTTTCAAAAAGGCTCTATGTACATAGTTAAAAGACTTTTTGAAAATAAACAGTGCAGCTTTTCTCCCTTACCCTTCTAGCCTGATTGAATTTGTTTGGAATAGTTGAAAAAACTAGTCTTGTTTTGAAAGACATTTACAAGAGACCTGGAATTTCACTTAACAAAAATTTTTATGTAATAGATCCAGTGGCCTAGTTTCCTGTTAATTAAAGGAAATAGACACTTAAATGCAGTCACCTGAAAAGCAACTACAGATTTCAACAGTAGAGTTAAAAAAGAATAGTTTTAGTAACGTAGCTAGTAGAACAAAATCAAGGCCTGATTTTCTCCTCGCTGAAGTTTAGCAGCACATCTTAGTCGACAGCAGTCGGGGTTGTCACTGTCATTGTTCATACAGAGTGCTGCTTTTGTCGTGGTGTGCTAATTGCAGGGGAAACGCAATACAGAAGCATGGCAGGCTCTGAAGGAAATGAGTGTCAGAATTGCATAGATGGGCTGAAGCCCCGGCTGGCTGCAAAGCTACTCCAGCGTGTGAGGCAGCTCACGCTGGTGCCGCTTGAGAGGAGTCGGGCTGTGTGACAGCCTTAGCTAAGCCTGCAGGTTGTGAATGATTTGGCAGCTTGGGAGGGACTGCGCAGGTACGGCGTGTACAGGTCACAGGGCGCAGATAACAGGTTGAGTTGTAGATCTCTTCTGAGACTGCTGTAACCAGCTCTGCTTTAACAAATAAAAATATAACTAGCGTGAGAAACAGAAGTACGACAGGTTTGGCACAGGTAAACGTTTCATTGCAAAGAAATGACGTGCTATGTTCCAGTGGCTTCAGCTTTGCTGACTGAAAATCCTGACCTCATCCTTTCATTTTACTTTTATGCAGGACTCTTTAAGCGCGATAAATAAATAAATAAATAGGCCTTTGGAAAAGGCACTGTAGTTTGGAGTCTCGTACAGTGGTTCAACATTCTTTGTAAAAAAAGTTGGAGATTTTTTCTTGGTTTTGGCTGATCTGATACATGACTAATGTTTTAAAACGTAAGAAACTTTTCAGACTCCTGACTTTTGCAGAAAGGCAAAAAACCGGGTCGATGGCTGTAATTCCTTTTTGATCTTGAGAAAGCAATGCTTCATTTTTTCCCCTCAAAGCTGCAGTACGAGGTGGTTGTACAACACGTGCAAATTTCTGCGTGTGCATTGATCCCGATCTGCAAAGTTATTCTAGTACGTGGTCCAGTGAGGGTTTTGCTGAATGAGGATTGATTAAAGAACCTATCCAGAGTTAAGTATGTGTGTAAATCCTTCCGTAAATAGGAAGGAGTAAGTGTGCTCGTAAACTGAAACAACAGAAATGCTTCTTAGTGAGGGAGGAATGGTCCCACTAAATTGCCTTTTTATCCCAAGAGTGATAAAAATATTTGGTGAGATTCCAAGTGAAAAAAATACAATATATTTTGCTTAATGTGCGGCATCAGCGGAAATTCGGTGCTGTGTCATTTTGTAACTTTACTGAGCAAAAGTACAGAAAGAGAAAAAAGATTCACATCGGAAGAATCGGCCTTTGCTTGTGTTATTTGGGAATTCGTGGTAATATTCACTGACTCAAACGTGCTGCTGTTAGTGACAAAATAGTGCACCAGGTAATGCTGCATTCCCAGAGGAGATTGTTTTTCACCTGATAGTAATAGTTGCAGCAGAAAGTTTTCTGGATGATGCTCCTCCTCAAATAAAATATGTTCTGTTGGCAGCAAAGACAGTCATCTCCACTCGCTTGTGATTCTTCACCTCATTAAGATCACATTTAGGAGAAGAGCACTCAGTTTGAATAAATGGGCTCTGCTCTCTACTGTATGTGCTCCGGCTGTGGGATTAAATCTATAGTTTATTTGTGCTTGAGTAATAGTGAAAGCGTTCTCCCTCAGTCTTCGTTAGGGTGGCTTGGTGTGTTGTGAATTGTTTGACTCTTAACTGCGGTTTTGTTTTTGTTTCTTTTTATTTTGGTTTCCATCTCCTCAACTCCTGGATCAACAGTCACGTCGCAGGCGAAGCCAGATGGGCAAGCAATACAAGCTGTGAATTTATCCTTGACCCCTGTAGGACAGTGACCACCTTCGTTTTTGTCTTCACCGTACAGATATGCACTGCCAATAAGGTGAGAATATAATGCTTTTTACTTTCTCTAACAAGCGGACACTGTCTGCTCTGGGCTTTAATCAGCGTTGACACCCTACCGGTGTCCGTACAATTACCTACCCATGTTACGTTTGTACTTCCCTTGCCTGGCAGTAGAGGTCCTTGAGAATCTCTTCAGAAAAAAATTCCATTAGCTCTGGTGACTCAGTTCTGTGACTTACAGGACAGTGGGTTCCAGATGAGTGGTTTTATGCTCACCTCAGGTCAGAGCGTATTCAGTTACTAAAAGGTGATAGTATGAATGGAACAGTTTACAGGCTTTGATTTTTGTTGTAAAATGCTGCACATAAAACTGTGTAAATCCTTCCTGCCTTTTATGAACTTTCCTAGTGGTTCTCCTTGCTCACAGCCTGCTTGACTTTTCAAGTGTCCCGAGTTCCTCCTCTGCACTAAACTTTGCCTGGCGTGAGGATACTTCCCAGGATAACAAGTCACTACTGATGTGCCTGGGTGTCTTTTACTCGGGTCTGAGGAATGTTTTAAATTCTTCTGATTGGTTTTTTTTTTTTTTTTAATTCCCTTGAAATGCTGCAGCCAGACAGGATATAATAGTGCACATCTATCAGTCTGCTCTCCCTCTCCTCTCTCTTTCCTTCTCATACCGTTGTGGAGAATACCTTGAAAAAAAAAACCCAAGTCTCAAGTCTCAACGATTCTACTGCCAATAAAAAGAACATACATTTTTATTTTATTTCTTTAATCTGATTGTCGTTAAGCCAGCCTGGTTTTTTTGGATCTGTTACATGATTTTTGAGTGCTTGGGATTGGCAATACCACTAATACTTAAAAAGAAAAATAAAGGATCATAGGAAGATTGCCCATGTCTTTAAATAAAAGAAAATGAAACATAGTGGTTACTCGTGGAGAATCAACAGGATTTTTTTTTTTTTTTTCCCCTATTTACAGCCAGAAAACTCAATTACTATAGCGTTCTGTTAATGAGGGGCTGACCAGAAAGTCTCCATTGCAGGATAACTTTTTAATGTATACAGCATTTCATAGAGAAGCATACAGCACATAATTTACATTTTCTCGTGGCTTCAGGGAAGGGTGCTGTGCTTTAAAGGGAAGGTGTCTGAGCAAGTATTTACATGCAAAGACATGCCTGTTACGGTTTACGGATGAGCCTGAATGGTGGGGGTGGATTGTAACCACTGTATCTCTTCAGAGAAATAAGAATTATTGAGAGTGAAAAACCAGATAAAGGTCCTGCGTGCTGACTCGTTTCGTCTTGTTTTGGAAGGAAACTGACTTCTTAGCAGCAATTGACCTGGGAGATTGAATAGATGGAAGCTTTTTATTAGGAATTTTTCATTTTTTTTCAGACTTAACTTGAGTTGTTTGAAATTGTATTTATTTGCAGAAGTGATTACTCTAGGACAGGCTTATATCTCTTAATTAGAAAGTAATCATTTATAGTGTGTTGGTCAAATCCTGTGAATAATCCGATTGTGTTACCCGCAATGTATTCCCAAGTCACCTCAAATATTTTAGCATCTGGCATTTCCTGCAGTTACACAAGGAAGAATATATTAGATGTTAAGCAAACATTTGGGATTAAAAAAAAAGTAGGTGCAAAAAACATAAGGTGCAGAGATACGTCAGGATTGCAGTACTGTGCTGCTCTCTTACGTACCAGCGCAGCTTAGGGTAGAGTGGTTTTGTGGACCTTAGTTCAGATTTGTTTTGGCTTCTTCTCTTGTTGGACATTTGAGTCACTGAGGTTGGGCTTCCTCTGTTGGCCTCATTAGTTAGTTCTCATTTTCTCTAAGGAATGATCAAAATCAGGCCCACTGTAAAACTAAGTAAGTGAAATAAAAGTTACGGGAGTCGAGACTGCCTGATGACAAATGTTCTCTCTGTCACTGAAAGTAACTGGGGGAGCTGACAGTAGTAACACGTGAAGGAAACGTGATCTGGCGCCGTGCAGCGAGCAGCCACAGATCAGTGTCACAGCTCCAGATAGAGCGTCACGTGCTGAGTCCCATCGTCTTGCCAGCTTTCGCATTTGTTTCGGAGTGCAGGTGGTGATGGCCCCGCTCCCTTTTAGGCAGACCTGGGTTATGACCACAAAGTCTTTCAGAGGGACCGGGTAGGGACATGTTTGAACACATTCAAAATCAGATCTCAGAAGCCTTATTTTAGGCCTGCTGGCCCTGCACGCGGGCTGGTGGCTTAACTTGCGTGAGGAATCACGTGGCTTCCGCGAGTAACGTCGCTGTTGTGTGCGAACTCCAGGCGTGCTTACCCTTCCATTCAAGCCGTGTTCTTGTGGAGCCCGCCAAGCATCTTGCCTGAATAAGGACACGGGGATTAGTAAAAATAAAATAAAAAAAAATATATAGATACAGCTTTGTTTTATTGTGGTTTGTTTGTGGGTTTTCTTTTTAAATCGTGACTTTAGTTAATTTTAGCCTGCTCTGCAAAACATAAGAGTTATTGTTATTTGTTCAGAGCGTGCACTGCCTCCTTCCACGTAGGCAAATGACTCAATGCTTTCTTTCAGACAGTTGTGTTGAGAGGATTTTGCATGAGACGCTGGACATTTCAACAACTAAAGACTTCTTTTTAATGTTTTCCACTGTTGAGTCACTTGGTAGCTAATAATCATAATATAGTATTGAGATGAATTTATAGCCACAGCCCATTGGGAAGAACTGATTATTTTTTTTTCTGAACTTTCCATAAGTTACACTAGCTAATATGACTTACTTTTTACATAAGATAAAATTTCTGTTTGATGCAGACTCCTGGCTACCGCTGCCTGCAGTCTGACCTTTTAAAATACTTTGTAGTGAACGCAGAACCAGGTAATCCACCTCTGTATTAGTGTGTCCAGTGGTGGCTTTTTGGCTGCCGTATCTGTGTCCTTCTATCAAAGCTGGTTTTATTTCTTCCCTCTCATCCTGTTTAAGAAGGCCTAGAATGGCTGTTGGGCTAAGAGAAGGTTGGCGATGGAGCCTTTTTAACGTATTAAGAGCACAAACGAGATGAAGATGTGAACTAGGTATAACTGGATGAAAAAAAAATTTACTTGTTTTGTATGAGTAACTCCAAAGGTAAATTAAATGAAGTGATGTGAGTGCAGACTGACTTCTTAGAAATGAGGCTTTGTGGTCCTCTCAGCCCTACCTCGTCACCTCAGCTGTCACCTTTCATGTTTTTACTCTGTTGTTCCTTCAGCAGATGCTGAAGGTCTGGTGTCTGACTGATTGAGAGGTTTATAACATGGTCTGAAGTGTTGAGTGGGTTTGAGTGTAGCGATCTGTCTACGTAAAAACATAAGGCTCACGTTCATAACACGATACAAGCCACGACCTGAGGTTTGATTCACCTTCCCAACTTCTGTTTTAAAAAGGCGTATCCGCAAACGGAATAAGAGACTTTCTGTCCCACGCACTGCAACTTGTTAGTGTTCCTTTGAAGTGTGGGCTTTAGGGTGTTCGTGTGCTGGAGGGATGGAGAACTCGGGTGTGCTGAGGGCCGAAAGCCGTGAGATGACTGGGTGTGACGTGCAGTTGTGCGTAAGCCTTGGCATCTGCGCGTGCCCTCCTTCTGACCTCTCCCCTGGCCGTGGGCGTTGGGTAGGGGTGTGCCGTTGGGTTTTGTTGTGCATCGATACCAGGGGGTTTTCTTTGGGGTGAAAGTTAGCACTTGATACCTGGGGTATAGTTTTGGTTGAACGTTCGCCCAAGTGGCAGCATTTGGATTTGCATGTGTTGGCTGAGGGGTTTCTTGTGGTGAGATACTGTGGGGGAGGTGAACCCCAAGTTTGATAATTCCTTCTTTATTTTCTGATCAGTTATTGAGCAGTGATCAACCCATTTTTTGGACTAGCTGTAAACCTCATTTAAGGATTTATTGAGTCACTCTTTGCTCTATTAAAGTACAAATGTTGAAGTGCTTCTCACTTGTGGTGCCACGTTTTTGTCTGTCAGGTACCCACGCATGAAGGCCCTTGTAGTTTTGTAAATTTAACTTGAAAGAAAGTCAGGCTTTAATGGAGAAGGATAATTACAAAAGGCAGGCTTAATCCTCCTTTATTGCACTTGGAAATTTTGTGCTGGTGAATATTTTCTCATTGGTGCGGTTTCTTTTCAGTGCTCTGTGTAGTAGCTGAGTAGAGAGTGATCTTTCAAATTAATAGGGTAGTAAATGTATTTCTCTTCTGTAGCCCCTGAGCACATCCCCTGCCTGGTCCTGTGCTGTATTCATAGCCTTCCCCAGATAGTCTGACAGCACACACATCCCGAATGGATTGAAAATTCATTGTATGCAAGAGAAAAAAAACCCCCACACCTAGTAGATTATTACACTAGAAGAAGTTGTAAGTTTATTCTCCATGTACCAGTAGCAGTTAAAAACCCATAGCACCAATCACATGTAATGCATTTTTATTTACAGATTAGTAGGCTCTACTCTGACATATGACTAGCAGGGAAGCCCCTCCCTTTAACAGTTGTATGTCATCTGCTTCAGAGAACTAATTACTTGGCAATTCCCATTTGATAATTCCCTCTTTATTTTCTGATGAGTTACTTAACAGTGATGAGCTTGTTGAGCAGAATACCGTGCTTAATCTGTGCTTCGGAAACTACAGTGCGGGCCTGGGGATATCATTGTTTTCTGAATACTGTTTAGCCTTACCATAGGAACATTGAAACCACACTAAGACATGTTAACAGTTGACAGTTAACGGTAAGTTCAATGTGAGCGATGGGCAGCGTTTGCCAAAAAATAAAAGAGGGTTTCAATTACTGTTGCACTGCAGACAGGATGTTAAATGCATCATTGCTCCAAAAAACCAACCCAAAACCTAGCATAATTTAGACATTAAGACGCAGAAGCTTGTGTCAGAGATAGCTTCTGTGTATCTTTTCTCCTCTCTACTGAAATAAGAATCCTAAAGGAAATTTTCTTCATTAAAAACCCCACTGTTTCTTGTGATACCAGTTTGACAGTTCAGCTGATACCGGTGATTGTTGCGTTGGTTTAATATAGGGTACTTAAATAAATTAGCACTGTGTTTTCTCGATTGTTACCTGTCTTTTTTTGTCCTTCCCCAAGCTTTTTCACATTCTTTTACTCCAGTGGCCACAGCAACCCTTGTTTCTGGCTGGGGAATACATGACAAGTCTCAGTGCTAATTACAACATCGCAGTGTTCCTAGAGGGTACCTGAGTTCAGCGGCGCTTAACTACAGCGCCAGACAAGGGGATTTATGGGGTGAAGTGACATCAGCCGGCTGATGGCAGTCCTGGGTAAGGTCAAAGCGAGTCTCTCTTGCAGATCAGGAGTTAAGATGGGTCTTCTTCAGAGCCAGTCTCTCTGAAATTCAACTGTGTGAGACCACGCTATTGAATTTGATTGAAATGTTGTCACTGACTTCAGTAGCGGAAGGTTTGTGGCTCTGCTGCAGTCACTTTGTTGAGCTGGTGGCATTATCTCACAGATAATGCTGGTACCTGAGGAATTGCATTTTAGCTGAGCCAGTGCTATAAGCTGAGAATGAGGCTATTTTTGCTTTCACGTAAGAAGTGTAGTATTTTGTGTGTTAGCTCACATGACATTGCATCATCGGGCTTGCTGATTTATTAGATACTCACAATGATACCTCTTGGCCAGTACTGGAAGCTGTGTCACAGGCTTGTTTCATCAGTGAGAAAAATGCATGTGTACATAGTTACATGTGTTTTGTCTAAAATTCATCAGAGGAACAGTAATTCTATGAAAGAATTCAGAACAGATTAATCTACTTTAATTGTGTTCATGAAGTACACCAGCTATAAAATCTTTTGAAAGGAATATTAATCAAGTTGATCAAAGGTGGCTTGAAGTACAGAATTCAAATATGAACACAATTGCTTTCTCTCTGTGTGTTTGTTGTAGCTTGAGTGATTATTTTAAAACTTTTTTTAAATACAAAAGAAGTCCCAGTTTGCTTTTTGGATTTTTTTTGGTTTTTTGTACAGAATATGTCATGTTTTAAAAGCAAAGATACAAGAGGGGAAAACAGGTAAAACTTTGCATTTTATGAAATACAATAAGGTAGCATAATAAAATAAGCAATTAAAATCCAACAGAAGGTCACAGAAACATTCTTTCATTTTTTTTAAGTTTATTTTTTATGACAGAATGTTACGGGCTGGAAGAGACCTTGAGAGATCATCTAGTCCACCCCCTCTGCCAGAGCAGGATCACCTTGATCAGGTCACACAGGAACATGTCCAGGTGGGGTTGGAAAGTCTCCAGAGAAGGAGACTCCACAGCCTCCCTGGGCAGCCTGGGCCAGGCTCTGTCACCCTCCCCATGAAAAAGTTTCTCCTTCTGTTTCTATGGACCCTCCTGTGTTCCAGCTGCACCCACTTCCCCATGTCCTGTCATTGGATGTCACCGAGCAGAGCCTGGCTCCATCCTCCTGACACTCACCCTTTACATATTTATAATCATTCATGAGGTATCTTATTTTTTTTTCATGACTCAGGATATCTCTGGTAGTGCTGAAAACAGAATCCTCTGTAAGAATCAGAAAAGAAATATGCCTGGGAGCAGAGTCCCCGCCTGTGATCTGAAAGGCTTGTGTACACACCCAGGAGTTGTCCCTTAGGAGATCCTTCTACAAACCATTACAGCTGTTGTGGATGGACCTGTCATACTCATTTTACAGAGCAGCCAAAGGGTTATTAGATGGTGATTTGGGCTAATCCTCAACTCCCTGCGCAGTGGTGGGCCGTCCACCCGCGTCTTGTCCAAACCACCCTCTGTTCTCCTTCCTCTTTGGGCTTAGCAGCATTTCCCCAAAGACTGAGGCTCTACTCGGGCAGTGTTGCCTGTGATTTCAGAAGAGATTGTGCCTAAAAACTACAGATTTGGCCCAGATTTTCTTCCCTCGCTGAGGGGAGGCAATGTTGCTCATCGTTAAGATTGAACTGTGGAGTAAAATGTTTATCCCCCAACACACCTATGCTAGTATTTCTATCAAAATTTGTGTAAGTAAAACATTACCATGTGAATATCCTGAAACTGATCTTTCAGCTAACACGGTTTCAGTTACGTACTAGTGTGTTAAGATTTGAGCATCTGGTTTGAAACAAACAAACAAAACCCAACTCTGTACACATGTGGTGGAAGTTTCTCTGTTGACAACTACTGTTGTCTCCTTGACACCCAAATGAAATGGTGCCTCCCCTCCTACCTTATTACAAACGAGAGAACTAAGACATCCTAGATGTTTTTGTTTCTTTCCTCTGGATTCTTTTTCCCTTTTTCCCCAACCAGCTACCCTGGGCCATGTTAGCATGACTGCTCTGTGAGCAGCACTTGCTGATGGAATAGCCAAAGATGAGCTGGTGGAGCTGGGCAAAGGCTTTGCTTTTGCATCTCCTAGTTTGCAGAACTGAGAGGCTGCTTCACCTCTTTGCTTAGGTCTTGTCTGTCTCCTCGTTGAGTCACGGATGAGTTCTAGGTTTCCTACTTATCAGTGTTGCTAAATTTTCTTCAATCTCTGCTGTGATCTGGCCTGATATTTTTGTTGTTAATGACACAGTCTTGGAAGTCACTTGTGATTTCTTTTGTGAGCTTGGCAATTGATTAATTAACTTGTGGGGAGATAAGTGACACGGCTGTGCGTGCTGTCTCTGTAACACGTCTGTGCTGCATCTTATGGGGAAGGAGGATGATGGTGGATCTTCTGGACCGATAATCTGCAGTTTAACATTGCACCGTGTGTTTGTTTGTATAGCACACAGATATGTTATATGTTATCTTAAAAAAATATGTGATACTACAATACCAGAAGGACTGAAGAAGGTGTAAAAGTCTGTATTTTGTTCCATATTTGCACAAGCTGATGCAGTACTCAGTCCTGGCACCTGATCTTCAGCCTTGGGAATGATACAAACCCACGTGGGCACGTTCTACTGTTTGTTGGTCACCTCCAATTTATTTTGATTGCAGCTCAGCAGCAGATTCAGGGGGAATATGGCACGTGGATTAAAGTAATTCCCGAGTGGAAGCATGGCATTTGTTACGTGACATGACTATCCAGATGTTGTTACTTGTTAGAGTACAGCCAGAAAGGGCCCTACGGAAAATGGAGGTGGGTACAAGGTTTATAGTAAGCATCTGAAACACATTAAACAGCAGCAGTCAAGCCTGGCCCTGTTACCTAAGGGGTCAAGAGTCGTACTTGTTGAATGTCCCCTTGGCTGTATGGAGTGGAAGAAATGCAAACCAAGACAGGCTGGTGCTATGTGCGCAGCTCTGCTCTGACGTGCGTTCGTCTGAGCTGTCAGCTGCCTGGCTCTGGGGTTTGGAGCTGTTTATACAGCGCAGCCAGAGCGTCTCTCTGAACCACCACTAGTGCTGTGCAGCCTGTGCTGCAGCAACCAGGTTTTTATGGTCCTTATCCTGTTCAGGATGGTTTAAATAGAACCACATGGGTGTAAATGTGGTGTGACAGCATGGGATCTGGCCTGGGGTTTCTGAGGTGTGTTGGGGCCCTCTGGACTCGGAGCTGTTGCTGGCAGATCGGTGTTGATGATGAGACACGGCTTATTTGGTAGTTGAATTTGGTAGATAGGACAGTTGAGCATTTGCTTGGCTTTTCCTCCAAGTGAGGAGGGAATGAAAACTGTTCCTCAGTCAAGTGTCATCGGTCTTCTTTCCTTCCCGTGCTTCAGGTGGATGTGTTGGTGGATTAGACTGATCTATCTTTATATAGCCCAAGCAATGTTTTACTCTTTCATCTTTCTGTCTCATTTTAACCTTTTCCAGACTTTATTTTACATTTCTGGCCAGTTAGTTTTATTCTTCGCCCCCTTCTCTGCCGAGATTCTCCTGTGCTCAGCAGTTCTCACTGCTGTGTAGCTGACCTACTTGTACAGCTCCGTCTCCAGGTTTGTTACCTGCACGGTGCTTGGATTGTGCGTTGGCCTGTTCTTCGTCTTGGTTTTTTGTGTATGTTTCTATGTGTCTGAAATCCGTTTCTGCTCAGAGGGTTTCAGTACCTCAGTAATTTTCTGCAGAACTGCAAATTTGAATGTTGTTTCATTTACCTCTCTTCCTTCCTCATTAGTCATAGCTGGATTCTGAGCTTTGCAACCCTGATGATCTGCCTGGACAGGCCTTTCACTCCACTCAGCCCTCCCCTTCTCCTCATGGGAAAACCCCCTTTATTTCTTCTCTGAAGCTTCACTGCGGGTGCCTCTTTCCCTGGCCAAAATTGGATTTCCAGTCCCGCGTGCTCCTGGCTTCCAGCTGCAGTGTCTCTTTAGCAGGCATTTTGCTTTTCAGTCTTGTCAGCTGGTCTTTAACAGATCAGCTGCATATATTTGTTTGTATCATATTAAATGCTGGCATCCTAAAAAAATAAAAAAATTCATTCATTCATTTTCTTTGTACCTGAGCACGAGCTGGGAACTCCCCTTTGGGTCATTTGTTCAGAAGATGGTGGGGTTATTTTTACTTTATCATCATATCACGTGGTCTGCTAATCAAAGAATTCTTTTATTGTGTTAATAGCAGCACGTCCAATTATCAGCATTTGTAAGCTTTCAAAATGTAATATGATTTTAATGTGTTCAGTGGGACAAAAGTAACAGCTTGGGCAGTTTTTCTTTGGCTCCCAGTTGTTCTCATACCATGACTCTGCTCCGATGGCAAACTTCTGTAGTAACAGGTTGCAAAACTTTTAGGATAAAATGTAGGCTGAATTGAAAAAGAATGTTTGAAAAGCATTTCGTTCAGAAAAAGAAAAGAAACTGAACATGGTATGCATTTTGAGTGAGGCTCTTCACTGAGGGGAAAAAATTCCTGGACTGCTATGGGGAAGTACAGGAGTAAAGTACCCGCTGAATGAGTGAAGTCTGCAGAAGGTATGAAGTGAAAAAATGTGAGGGTTTGTTTTTTGTATGTGTGTGTATTGCTGGTTCTGCCAGGAACTGACTATTGTAATGACAATGTGGTTATAGTAGATTATTTTAAAATACACAATTTAATGAGTATTTTGGTTGATAATTTCGGAGATGATACATTTTCTCAAAAAACCTAGGCTTTTGACTGAATGGAAAGCTGTCAAAAATAATGCTTTTATCTGAAAATGGATACCTCTTCTTATAAGTAACACCAAAAAAGGTAGAAACTAAAAGATATTAGAGGAAAATACACTTTTTCCAAATGGATTTACTCAGTGTAGTTAACAATAGCTTGAGCGTAGTTAGTTTTGCTTTTCCTCTGTGTAGACAGTTTCCTGAGGTGAGAGAAGCATCTGAAAAAACCCAACCACGTGCATCTAAATATGATAAAAATTAGTGCAGGGAGCTCGGAGGTACGAGTTACTACTTTTTAAATCCTCCATTTAAAACGAGACTAGACTCCATATTGATGGAGTCCTTTTAAAGGCAGTGCCCTTTTAATCAGCAAACAGGTCCTCTGTGCATCAAATAATTAAAAATAGAGCAAAGTTTCTGAACAAGGCGTCTGGCAGAAGCGTCTGTACTTCCATCTGTGCATGATTAGCAGAATGTTTCATGATATTTAAATAGCACAAGCTTTGCTCTCTTTTTTATTATTTGTTGTGCTGAAGACCTGTTTGCTTGTTAAGTGGTCTTTTTTGAATAGTTACTGGCAAGGAATCAGGAAAGTGTACGAAGACATCTTGTGCACACTGCAAATGCCAAATTGTCCCTTTTTTTCGAAGAGCCACTGCCCTTACTATTTTTTGGGTAGGAGTTCCACCGCATCCTTCACTCGGTTTTCTAAATTCCTTAGGGACAGGTTCATGTCGGAGGGAGTTTGGGGTGTGTTGTGGTCACTGCCCAGCGGCTGCAGTTTCACCGATAACAGCAGGTGCCTTTATAACAGCGGAGCTCAGAGGCACCTTACGCCGTGAGTCTGGACCGGGCAGTGCTTGCAGAGCGCGCACAGCGGCCGTTCCCATCTGCAGCCCCGCGTCCGATCCGCGGCGCGCACGGCTCCGAGGCCTCACCCTTTCAGCAGGGACCCGCTCGGCCAGGCAGCAGCTTTCCCAGCTGTTTTGAGGCCGTAGGTTGGGGCTGCTCCTTGCCTGGCAGTCATTCTACGTCGGGTCGTGTGCTCCTGGCCTCCGGCGAGCAGCGCGGTGCTTTGCAGTCGGAGCCACCGATTGCCCTTTGCACTGGGGAAGTTTTCGCACGTGTGTTTTACGGGGGCCTGGACAAGTAGGTACGTGATGAAAAGGAGCTGCCATCCAGGCACTGAGCGTGTTGCTGTAGCTGGCCGAGGGCTCTTGGGTTACGAGCCCCGGCTGTTGGGAGCTGGCGGGGAGCTGAGATCTGCGATGGGCTCAGAGGTCCTTTGTGGAGAGCCGATGGTCAGTCTTTGGACAATCTGCGTTCGTGGAGGGGCACGGAAAAGAGGAGTTTTCGTGGTGTAGTGTCAGTGGGGTTTACTCTGCAGCTGGGCTTTTTTTTTCCTTTGTTTTTTTTTTTGTCGTCTTGTGTTTGAGAGGGGCTGTGGGTGTGTGATATATGTATGCTAACGTGGGTCATCTCTTAACTTAGTTCAGGACTTCAAAAGCAATTGTGGTTATTACTGAGAGCAAAGCTGTTCACCTGTCAACAAAAGTGTGTAAACTGCCTGTACAAACCTCAGACAAAACACCGAGAAGCTTCGCCCTTGGGGAAAGAGCCTGCTGTGAGCCTTTGTGAAGGGTTCACCTCACCCAGCTAGTGCTGTGTTACTGGTGTCCCATCATGCTGTTTCTGGCCCAGCTTCTGCCGAGCAGTGTGCTCTGGGGTCCCAGGGGAAGTTCTCCTCAGCAGGGTTCTATCTTACGTGGATGAACAGTTGGAAATGCAGGATGAGGCACTGGCAGGACCATTTTGCAATTGTCTGTCCTTTATGTGGCTTGGCCAGGGGTGGCCTGAGGATGAATGAGTAAATTTGGAGGAGTTCTGCAAGGGCAGGGAAAAGAGCAATCGTATTCTCCTGTAAAAGCTCGGGCAGTGTGTATGCTCGTTCCTTCAGCTAGACCTCTCAGCTGGGCCATGAAGTAGTTTCACTCACATTTTATCCACATTCTCCTAAAAACTGTTAGTATTGGTCCCCTTAACAACTGCTTTCTGCGGAAAGGAGAATTATTTCTAGAGCTGATTCTTGATCAGTGCAGTTTGGTGGGCCTAATAGTGGCATCCCTCCAGGAGTGGGAAGGAGCGAGAAGACTCAGGCTCATTTTAGAAAGATGCAGAAAGTTGTGTTGGTAGGTTGGTTAAATTAAGCCAAGTTTAGTGTTCTGCTCCTAGTACTAGTTCTCCGAATACACCATAATGGGGTTTTTTGGAACAGCTTCAGCTTAAGTTGTGGATGTGAATTAATTAAGAGTAGCACACGTTGCGTGTTGTCTGATAGAATTTGTTTTTCTGTGTCTTCTGTCATGCTCAAGGCGCTTCAAATGCCTTCAAATGCCAAGTTCACCTGTAGCAGTGCTGTGGCTCTGTAGACGAGCATAGCCCTCCTTCGGGGTGCATCAGGAGATCAAGGTCGCGGGTGGTTTCGCTGGTTGGAGCGGGAGGAATACTGGTTGTCACGTTAGCATTACCCCCGCTATTTTTTAAAAAGCATTTGCGGCAGGCTCCTTATTTTTGGCAGTCTGGATTTTGCTGTTTATTACTTCATTTGTAACTCTCAATGCAGTGTAAACAGAACGATGAAGGATTGCAGGGCGCTTTATTCATGAGCTGTTGTTTAAACCTCACTGTTGCATTTCTAGCCCTGATTATTTCACATTGTGACATACTACATTGAAAAGCCGGTGGCCCTTGATTTCTTGAAACAAAACCAGAGTTTCCTTTTATGACCCTGTAAAAACACATTGTAGCAAAGCAGGTAAACTGGATTTCAGCTGAAGATGGTGGGATCCTCTTGACTTGTGTGAAAAATAAGGGTTCTGTTAGTTGTCTGCAGGTCTCTGGAGGAGAGCAAGTGCCTTGTGCCTTGTGTCACTCAAAACCAATTCCTTTCAGCTGGCTGGAAAGAAGTATGGATAGCATCCAACATGCAGATGTCCCCGACTCCAAGGATTATAATGGAAATGTTGATGACCAGTCAGTATAGAGATATTAGCGAGTATTTATATAACTCAGAGTTGTTGACTACTGTAGACATGTTGTTTTAGGCCTTCTTCCCATTGGCGTTTCTTCTGTTGACTTTTGGAGGGTTGGGATCAGACCCCTTTGGCTCAAATTTGGAGTGAAGTTAATTAAGACTGAAAGGAGCATGTATGTTCTGAAATCGGTCTCCGATTTTGGAGAGGAGAACAGTGGAAATAACTGACCTGTACAGTGATACTGAAGCACTTCATGGCTTGATGAAGCCATATGCTGAAAATAAAGCTTTCCCTGAGTTATCTGGGATATTTCATTTTGATCTCTCCAGTGTTGTCTGTTAATGGAAGGCTCAGTGTGGTTTTTGCACATTCCTCATAAGGCTGACATGGAGAAAAATGTATCTGACTAATTAACGTACACTTTTCTGTGTACAGCAGTAGACAATCATTATTTGCAGTTTGTACTTTTCTATGAAAGCTTCTCCAAAACTTTGGCAGCTTGGTAGGAAAGAATGGCAGTTCAGTGGCAGTTCAGTGCATTCTCAGCTGTGCAGCTCTGATGTATGTTGCTTTTAAAGATAGAATAAAAATACCCCTTATAGCCAAAGATACGTAACCACAGTCTAGGTAATTACAAAAGAAAGAGACTCAAGTACTGAAACAGGGGAAAAAAAAAACAAAAATGAAAGATTCTTTTTAAGAGCAGCAGAAATGGTAAAGAATTACTATTCCATAAATATTAAAAAAAAAAAAAGGCAATAAAAAAGCTCCCTGGTTTGCTATATGTTAAAGGTGCCATCAGTTAGGGAATGTATGTGAAACAAAAGTCTGAAATACTAAATACTATAAATTCAATTGATATTCAGGGCTCAGTTGTGTTCCAGAAAAAGAATAAATATGTAGCTTTGCTAAATGCAACAAAAGGCAATTTGGGAAACGTGTGAGTACTGCTAGAAAAGCTGAACAATGCATCTCTATCTAAAATTGCACGTGACTGGTCTAAGTGCTGTTTTGTCACAGCTAGGGCTGCTGAAATTGTAAGTAGGTAGCAAAAATTTACTGTTTAATATTTCACGGATAATAATTGTTCTGAATGATTTAAATAGCACAGGAAATGTAGTGTCACAAACTTGACATTTCAGTATTAATATTGATACTGAAACAGTCTCACCACAAAGAATGCCAGGACTGCAGGAGGAAGGACAGCATTTTGAGCAGATAAAGACAGTAAAGTTTTAAAACCCTCCAGATAGGTTGCAAAAATGCCGTACGAAAACCTTTCAAGACTAGACGTTTATGTGCAGTTTGGGGAATATCCCCATCTAGGTAGAGCTGGAAGCAAAGGGACGGTTCTCTGGCATTTCTGCCTTCTTCCCTCCTCCCCTTTTTTGCTATTTAATGAAGACTGGCTCAAAAAGGTTAATGGCACGAGGCTATGAAGTGGTTTGGATTCGCTTTTACAAATGCACGAGTGCATGTGGGTTCAAAACAGACGCGTGGGGACGTGTAGTCTTTGGTGGCCATTCTCAGACTTGGCCGGAGATGTAAGTGATCCTCTGTCATGTCGAGATCCGGTTACGGGTTACTTTATAAAAGAAATAGAGATGGAGACTGGTGAACATCACAAGTGATATTTTGCAGACGGAAGAGGCCAGCCCGTGCCGAGCCCACGTGAGGAGCAGGAATGTTTCTGTTCTGTCGCTCTGTGTAACGCAGTGTTGTTGTGGATGGTACCCCACCGGTGATAGCTTTTGGCAATTACATGTTACATGGGGGACTTGGTAAGTCACTTAGCTGCTGATAGTGCTGGTAGGTACATTGCTTCCCCAAATTCCTTATCACGGGGCACGTAGAGCACATTTTGGGCTTTGTGCGCCCGTTTGAGTCTGGCTGTTGAGCTCTGTGCGGGCTAGTTAAAGGACTTTTCTTTTTTTGAGGACAGGAAGGAAAAGTTTGTCAGCCTTCTTTCTGAAAGTGTTTTGGTAGCTCTGACTTCTTTTTCCCTTCAAAACTGTGTCTTGCACTTTCAGACTCTCTTGTTTTCAGGTGTGATTAATGGTATCTTTTATCTTTAGAATGCAAATGCAACTTGAGTGTTCTTATACACTCTGTAACACTCTGCACAAACTGCTGACCGGACAAATTAAGAAAGATAGGTATGTATTTAAAAGCCAACCACACAAACCCAAAATGCAATTTACCTTCTGAAATATTTATACGCTCATAGCTGTAGGTGCTGCAACGCATTTATGCCAAAGTGGCACCATTTGGCTTTGCCAAGTGCAGGTGGCTCCTTTAGCTGTGTGTTTACCCACTGTCAGCAGGAGGAGAAATTGGGCAAGTCACTAGAACTGTTGCAATGCCTTCGTCTCTCAGCAGTGGGACCTACACAGAAACAACCCCTCTGAGGTCCCTTTTCCAGGGGGATGCTGGGGAATCCTGTATCCCTGGCAGTCATTGGCATTCCTGTCCGAAGGGTGAAACACCAGCTCTTGTGTTAAGAAATGCAAGGCCCCTGGTGCTGCTGGACTTAAGAGTGGGCAGGCTCTGACCCCCAGGTGATGCCAGTGGCCCCAGGTACTGAATTCATTAGGGGCAATCTCATTTTCACTAAGGAGACCTAAACAAGATAGTAACACGTGGAGATCCTACTCTCCAGGGCTGTGCTGTTCGTAAAGTGATGCACAGCATGTGCAGAGTGGATGGAAAGTGTTCTCCTGGAAGTGTTCCAGTTTGTTATTATTTCAAAGTCATTTTGCCCAGGCACAAATGCTGATGATTGTGTGGGGAGCCCCTGGAGCTACGGAGTGGAAGGTGAACCTCCCACCCCTTAGCTTAGGTTGTAACTAGTAAATGACATTTGATTTTGTGGCCAGCTATTCACCCAGCTATCTGGACCTCTGTTCTAAATAAAACCCAAGAAAATAAAATACTTGGGAGACTTTGGCCTGTTACAAGATGGATTGTTATTGCAGATACAGATCTCTTTCACTGCCCGTTCCTAAAGCCAAGATTTAGAAAAGCATCTTGATGTTTGAACTGCCCAGAAACACAGCCCGAACTGGGAGTAATCATACCAGAAGAAATGACTTTTTTTACATCCCATACTTCCTCTATTTCTTCAGCTGTTTCCCAGAGTATCAGCTACATCTGCTGTCTGCGGTAGGATTATAGGTTAAATGAATTTATCTTTTTTTAAATGCTCTAGTATAGCTGCTCTTAGGGACACAGAAGTAAATTGTGAAGTTAAGATTAATCTTCTGATTCAGTGCCTGAACCTGCTCTCTTCATGTTAGTGCAATTAACGGAATTAGGATCAGACCTTTAAAGAATAAGAATAATAGGAAAAAACCCTAAACCACAACAATATCTTAGAGCTGAGCAAGTTGAAAATATGAATGAAGAATTGTGACATACAGCTAAATCCTCAGCTAATTTTCATGGTGAATGGAATAATCTTCCATGGAGCTGTGAGTGGCCAACGTGTTATTGTACATCAGGGCCCTATTAATCCATAGATTATTGACAGAGCATATGGTAACTGCTCCAAAGCACGTCACATACAACGTGCTTTTATCTTTATATTATTGTTTAAAACTGCATTCTAATGTGTCTCTGGGGATATATGTAGTCTTGGAAAAACTCTTTGCACCGTGGTATTTGCTAGCAATGCGGTGTGTGGCCAGGATGTACACTAGGTATTCAAATCACATATGCTGCAGAATTTGCAGAATTTGTGAATTTGCATTTTAAAATTCTTCTCATTTCTGGAAATACCCTGAGGTGTAACTGTCCACAGCTTCCCTCTGCTAAATAATTATTAAATATTTGCTTTCAAAGCTGATTTGTTAGCCGGCTGAGGAGTGACTTTCCCAGTTAGTGATTTTAAAACCTTTCAGTCAGGACTGTGACCCAGAAAGGTGGGGGTTTTAACATTTTTGCTTGTCCTGTCCATTAATATGTGTGGAGTACCGAAGCCTGTTAGCTGAAAACCCGGCCACCCTGAGTGCAGTTTATTACCCTGGCTTTTAGAAGAATTGAGAGACAGCTAGCAAGGGCTGCATCCAAGACCAGAGAGCCTTCTGCAGTTTAATCTGGAGATGTTTCACTTGGCATCACTTGGCCAAGGAGAAATGAGTTGCTCGTGCCTCTGGTCAGAGCTACCTAATTCCATGTGAACCCTTGGGAGCAGGGGTTCAAACCCTGGGAGAGTAGACTGATGTCTGACCTTCCTTGGGGAACAATTTGGAGATGGGGGGTGGGTTATGGGAGTTCTAGGGGGTTTCCACCTGAAACTGAAAGCTGGGACTTCACCTGCGTGCTGTTGAGGGGTGGGAATTGCCTGTAGGTGGGTTTTTCATTTTTCCTGTCTGCCCCTTCCTGCCCTTTGCTGTTGTGTTTTGCCGAGGCTGATTTGTGTATGGGATTCGTGGGATTTTTGCATGATAAAGAGCACTAAATATAAATGCGTTCATTGCAATTCTGTCTTGCTCCTGTAGGTATCCCACTGGCTTTAGGGATAAATCCATTCCCATCTTGTGGGAGTTCATCGCATTTTGGGTATTTGACTTCCCCTGGGGGCTGCAGGGCTCCTCGCTGCAAGAAGGACATTGAGGTCCTGGAACGTTGCTCAATGAAGAGCAATGAAGCTGGTGAAGGGTCTAGAGCACAAGTCTTGTCAGGAGTGGCTGAGGGACCTGGGCTTGCTCAGCCTGGAGAAGAGGCAGCTCCGGGGAGACCACCTCACTCTCCACAAGTGAGGAGGTTGGAGCCAGGTGGAGTCGGTCTCTTCTCCCATGTGACAAGTGACAGGACAAGAAGATATGGCATCAACTTGTGCCAGGGGCAGTTTAGCTTGGATATTAGAAAAAACTTCTTCACTGAAAGGGTTGTGAAGGCCTGGAACAGCCTGCCCAGGGCAGTGGTGAGATCCCTGGAGAGATTAAAAACCATGTAGAAGTGGTGCTGAGGGACATGGTTTAGTGGTGACATGGTAGTGCTGGGTTAGTATTTGGACTTGATCTTATTCGCTTCCAACCAAAATGATTCTGTGAGATGATGGTGGCAATGCTTGTTGAGGCTTTCCTGAAGCTCCTGGGGTCAGGGAGGGCCCCAGACTTGCCCCTGACTGCAGGGCTCCCAGATGAACACCACCACCCATGTTACTGGCCGCTTCCCCTGCCCTGCCGGCCGTTCTGAAC
>JAAGNO010004484.1:0-23766 GCA_033439905.1 Ceryle rudis | reverse complement strand
TTCTTGACTTTGCAACATGATCATGCTCTATAAGAACAGGGGTGCTTTAGTAAGTCACTTTCTTATAGTTAGCGACTGTTTTCTTAGTAAACTGGGTAAAAAAAAAAAAAAAACAAAACCAAACAACAAACCTGCAAATCAGGAAACTAGACTGCCCTCCTAACTGTGCAATCAGCAGGGCTCAGAGCAGTGCTGGTGCATTCACTATCTGCACAGTCCTGGCTGCTGGAAAACCTGTACAAGCAACAGGCTGGTGTATTCCGTATGACCAGCTACTACAAAGGAATGAGAGGCAGATCTCCATCTGTTTTCCTTGTTGTCCACTGATGTCAGCAGAACTCGGAGACTAAGACCTCACAAAATCTTCCAAGGTTACACAGGGAAGAGACTTTGTGTGGTCATGTATTCTCATGGTCACACAGCTGCAGCCTGTTTCTGTCTCCTTCTAACCCCTGCTGTTGCCCTGTATTCTAAATACAGTTATCCCAGCCAGTTTTTACTACCGCTGCTCCATATCCCATTCCTTAGCACCTATAGGCTGCACACTCTGATTCAGTGAGACATGGTAACAAGGTCTTACATACATCTAACTGGCCAAGAAGGTTCACTTAAGTTGGCATCACGGACATTAGGGAAATAAAGTCCTCAGCCCAAATAGTCTTTGAGATTTCTGAGGTACAGTTGTGGTGTGCTCATTCCCGGAGCCATGTAAGAGAGGTGGAAAGCAGCATTCAGCTCCCTAGACTTTCTTTCACTGACATGAATGGGGGTGATAGGGGGGAAAGCAGGTTATACCACATCTTAAAAAAAATACAAGAAAAAACAATTTCTGCTGCCATCCTGTTGTTTATAAGCATCATGCAGGGGCTTAGACTGGTATCTTATTTTCCTCATTATACTTAAAACTTTCTATAAGCTTCCAGGTGTCTGATTCTCTTAAGAGTACACAAAAGAGCTTAGTGGTTTTGCTGGTTCTACTGTCACAGCAATGAGATCAGACAAAGACATTTCCACTCACACTGGTAAAGTGTGAGCCCATATTTTCAAAGCCTCAAAATCAAAGATTTTGACAAATATGTCATCTTTCAACTTGTACTTTTCAAATTGCTTTACTTACAGCATACAAAATCTACATCCAGATCTCAAAGAGTTTTTAAGATAATAGTATCAGTCCAGCTTCCCAGCATTTGTTAACATGCACTTCTCTAAAAGCCAGCATAAGTGCTACCGTTTACACCGGTGGAGAAACTGGCCCACTTCAATACAGTATTTCATAAGGCAAAACATACCTTTTAATTCTAGCTCACTATATGTTATTATAAAAAAATACATCATAAACAATAATGAGCTGAAAGACCAATCTTATACCCTGCATAAGGTACTGCCTACTGTCATGGCATTTAAAACCTTCTCCTCCTCCCTTCCAGAGGTATACATAAATGTTCATGCTACCATGAGGCCAACTCTACCTTACCTTACATGTCTGTGAAGGTCACTTGCAGAGAGGAGGAGAATTTAACCAAAATCCAGAGTGAAAATCAATTTTCTTTTCATCCTTCTTTCAGACAAAATTCCTTGCTCTCCATTTTTGACAACTTCTCCAAAGAGTGTGAAAGCACCATGAGGAAACCAACTAATGAACCATTGTAAGTACCTGTCTACATACAGATGCTGGAAGTAGCAAATACAGAACTCCCACTCCTGCTGTTCTTGTTTTTTTTTCTAGAACAACATGTCTTTTGCTGCCAGTTCAGTCACCCTTACAAGCTGCACAGTGGTAACTTTACTATCATTAAGTCAAGATTTGTTATATTGATCTTCAAAAGGAAAGGAAAAAAAACCCACCAACATAATTTCATGAGCTTTACTCATTCCAGCTTCTCTTCTGAAATCTTGAAAGACTTTCAAAAGAGTGATTAAATATTTAAGAAAGTTAATTGCCTACATGGAGACTTTTCATGCCCTGAGACAACTCTAGTTGTTTGTGTGACTCAAAGAAGAGCTGCTACTGTTAATATTTTTTTGCCTATAGAAAGGATAATTAGAAGTCTACATGTTAGTAGTTTTCCATGGTAGAAATAGAATCCCTGAGTTAGGCATGAGAACAATTATTACAAAGTTACCAAGATGAAGTACTTAGATGTGATGACCCCATGCAATTGGTTTACCTCTTCTAAATGTGTCTTCCCATATCATCACACTTCTGTTTGATAGTGTTCTGTGGGACAACTGGAAAGGCTAACATCAGAACTGTTGTATTGGCCGTGCTGGATGACACGGGCTCTAGACCAGTATTTGATGGAGAAGGTTAATGATTTGCTCCTTTTCATCCCTCTATAGATAAATGGGAGACCTTGGGACTTACCAGTAAAGTTGAGAATGTAAACATTCTCTACAATGTTTCTAGACACTGTAAAGTCTAGAAAGCACAAGGTTACGGTCACACAACTCCAACAGCTAAATACAGCTGAAATGTGATTGATTCACTGGGATACTGACTTCCTTGTCTGCTGGTTGGTGAGGCCTCCTACACTTGCCATTTGGTTTTATTCAGCCTTTTGTAAAGCAACAGCTGCCTAGATTCTTTTGTCACCACTTCTCATTCACTGCCTGCATGTGGCTCCTCTGAGTGCCTCGCTCAGTCTTGTCCACTCTACTCCTGACTGCAAAACTGAAGCACCACAGGACTACAAAAAGACAAAGCCCAGACAGTCAACAAGATGAAGAATGTATTGACTCTATCAGGGGTGGCTTTGAAGAGAAGGAAGCTGAGGCAAGGATCAGTGAGGCAAGGATCTAATGCAATGATCATCAGATCATGTTATAAAGGCAAGTGAAGTGACACCTCAGTGATGAATATGATCATACAAATCACCAGTACCTATGCCAGAGTAGTCCCCCTGCTTCAGATCAGCATCTGTTGTGCTCCTACTGTGCACTAGTCTGCCCAGTTTATTGGCTTCTGTAAATCCCAATCCCAGCATTTCTCTGAGAAGACATTATATTAAGTAAGTGGAAGTAAGTCATGATTCGTGGGCTGAATGTCAGCAAGTTGCAAAGTTTGAGAATCACAGCAGAAATCATCTGTAAGACCCAAGATCTTATTAAAAAAAAAAAAAAACAACCCAAAACAAAAACCAACCAACAAACAAACACCAAACAAAACACACACACACTAAAAAAACCCATGCATATGGCAGCATGTTTACATGACTCTCAGAAAAATCACAGTCATTTTTTATTAATAAATAGACATACATATTCCCTGCCCTTCCAGTTTAAGCCAGGCAAGTAAAAGCAAAAGACACTGGGCAGTTTTTCATGTAAGGGGAGAAGAGTTAGGGTAACAGGATTGGGAAGTTATTAGTCCAACAGGAATAGCCAAAAAGCAGCTCAGCTTCATTTTCCAGTTAAGACCTCGCTCCAGAAAAACAGTTTCATGTACATGCTTCAGTAGATGTGGAAGTTTAAGTGTGTACTTAAGTTATCGCAAAGCTACCACTTTTCTGAAGAGTTGTCCTCAGTAGAGATGCCTTCCAGGTCTCACACTGCAGACTGAGTGTTTGCCCACCAACTACTCACAGTCGGGGTGACTGGGTAGTTGTCACATAGGTACCTGTTCTGGCAGGGAATTGCAAGAGACAGTGTTCTTTTTAAAATGTTGCTTCTTTGGTAGGCTTATCCCCACACCACTGATGACCTAGAGATTAAAGGTCTCTTTTAAACACCTAAAACATTTATGATTAGGCATTGGGTCCAGTCTAAATTTATTCCCAGCCATCAACATTATCTAGCCTAACCATGCACTTCTACTCCTCACTTTATAATACTGCAAACATCAAATTCCTCAGCACTTCCCAAGTCATACATAGTCCAGAACTTTGTTCGCTAAGTGTGTTTCCTAAGGGAGGTAAGAGTGCACAGTTAAAATCCTTGGGTTATTTTAGATTGGCTTCTATAACTGTCTGATAAACCTATATGCATCAAACCTATGATCCATCTATTTGAGTGTTACTGTAGGTTGAACTGCGTTCTACTGGCAGCATGAGAGTGACTCTTACAAAGCAATCAAGATGAAGTACTTACAAATAAGTACATTGTATGAAAAAGCATTCCTGTGGATGTGACTGACCTCTGCTGCTCTCCAAGGCTGCTACCCAAACAAAAAGGCATCCCTGCAAAGCTTAATTATATGTAAACACTCTGTAGAAACCATTTTAAAACAACTGTTATCTGTTGTATTTTATAAAAGAGTATGAGCAGCATGTAACAAATAGTTCACTTCTGTTTGTGGGGTGGGGGATTGTATTTTTAACAGTTACAGAGACGACTCTTCCAACACATCCCTGTGGTCAGCGGAAAAGAACATGTACCCATTCACAACAGATGGAGAAACCTCTCCTTACAGCTACTCGGCCATTTTTGATGACAGCGAAATGCCCAGCTTTGACTTTGAGTATGACTTTTGTCAGCCTAAAATACTCACGTGCACTCCAGAACCAGATGCATTTAATCCCTGTGAAGACATCCTGGGCTACAGCTTTCTCAGAGTCCTGATCTGGTTTATAAACATCCTTGCCATTACTGGCAACTTCACTGTACTCCTCGTTCTCATAACTAGCCATTACAAGCTCACTGTTCCTCGTTTCCTCATGTGCAACCTCTCCTTCGCCGATTTCTGCATGGGACTTTACTTGCTGCTCATTGCTTCTGTTGATGCCCAGACAAGCGGTCAGTACTACAACCACGCCATAGACTGGCAAACAGGCGGCGGCTGCAGTACCGCCGGCTTTTTCACTGTGTTTGCCAGTGAGCTCTCGGTGTACACGCTAACAGTGATCACTATAGAAAGGTGGCACACGATCACCTACGCCATGCAGCTGGACCGAAAGCTACGACTGAGGCACGCTGTGCCCATCATGCTTGGCGGCTGGATATTCTCCATTTTAATAGCAGTGCTGCCACTATTAGGGGTCAGCAGCTATATGAAGGTCAGCATTTGTTTACCCATGGATATTGAAACGGGTCTTTCCCAAGCCTACATACTGCTGATCTTAGTGCTAAATGTTGTCGCTTTCATTGTCATTTGTGCTTGCTACATTAAGATTTACATAGCTGTTCAGAATCCAGAGCTGGTTGCTGCCAATAAGGATACCAAGGTTGCCAAGAGAATGGCAATACTGATCTTCACAGACTTCACCTGCATGGCCCCCATCTCCTTTTTTGCCATATCCGCTGCCTTTAAAGTACCTCTTATCACAGTGACAAACTCCAAGATCTTGCTGGTTTTATTTTACCCTGTCAACTCCTGTGCAAACCCATTTCTCTACGCCATTTTCACCAAAGCATTTCAAAGGGATTTCTTTCTGCTGATGAGCAAGCTTGGCTGCTGTAAGAGCCGAGCAGAGCTTTACAGGATGAACTACTTCTCTGCTTATACCTCCAACTGCAAGAATGGCAGCTCAGCCACAGCCCCCAGCAAAGCCTCCCAAGCGCTGCTGCTCTTGTCGGCGTTAGAGAAGCCATATCCTGCAGTCCAAGACACCTTACAATGAAAATTAAACCAGAGGACCAATAGATGCAGCACTTTGCAAGGCCAGCTATAATTATTCTAGTGACTAGGCATTATTTTATAATATCTTGAACGTTTCACATTAAATAAAAATGCTAATTGATAATTCTTATGCAACGTTAACTGGTCTGACGTTCAAAATTATATTTTCCCTTTTCTTCTTTTGTAATGATAGGCATGGAGGGTGACTATTAGGCAAAGCTCTTCTTCAGGAGGAACCAGAGGAGCCCAGAAGTTGTCAAGGTGCTCTTGAAGTTAATGGGTACTGCAGTGATTGCAGTCTGGCTGCTTCTCCTGATCTACTTCCCTGGAGTATTTAAAGCCTGCCTGCTACCTTTCATGCCTTCTTTTGCCATTCCTATCAGCTGTGCTAGTGTTGTTGGGTTAAAGAAAGGGGCACTAAACTAGATGCCTGTCTTCATTTCATCAACAGAAACTTCCAATTACACAGCCACCTACACCTACTTAAAGAAGTGTTCCAGGGGTAGGTTGTAAAGATGTCACCAAGAAGAAAAGTTGACCTGCTGAACCTTTGTTACTAGCAATTTGGCAGTTTACGTTAGATCTCTGTCTGAGCTGGTAGGTAATTTACTTTAAAAAATTAACCCATACACAGTTCTGTACGACCTGGAGATCACAAGAGATGCAATAGCTGTAAAAGCCCACCTGCTGCACACAGTATTTTATGTGTCATACGTGCCCATGCACAAATCACATAAGCTGTGAAGGCTCCCTCTCAGCAGCAGGATACCTGCTTCCTGCACAAACAAATAAGCGCTGCCCTCTTTTCTCTCTGGGGACAGTCTCATAGATTGTTTTTATCTGCCCACTCTCTGGCATCACCAGTGCCAGTGGCATTCAGGATGCACTGGGGACTCCTCAGAACTCACGGGCCAACTCCACCCCCAGCTGATGAAGTGGAGTAGTTACTTTTTATTGACTGTTTTCCCCATATAAATCTGTATCTTCTTTCACCGTGCATTGGCCTGATGCTTAGGAGATCCAGATTTGTGCCTACATTCCTAAGTTAAGTAAGAACTGAGCATTCCTTTGTAGCATATTTACTCTATCTGCAACAAATGAGCTCTCACCCTTATGGAGTTCACTTGCCATAAGCCAGCACCCCACTGTACTAAAGTTGGAGATTCAGATGTGTAAGCTCTTACCTGCATCATATGGGCCAAACAATCTGTACTGCAGACTGCATTGAATGCCACACAGGATCCATGCAGGACCCTGCCCTAGGGCACATCCTAAAGAGGCTACATTCTGCACTGCCCGTTCTTCTGAAAATGAGGTGCTTACTAAAAGTTCCCAGTCCTATGGGCAAAACCAGGTGCCAAAGCTGCAGACTGCAGCACAAGCCCCTTCATAGGTTGCTTATTCTGATTGGTTATGTTGCCTCTAATTGGAGGAAAACATGAGTGCTTACATTTCATCAAACCAAGATGGTAGTGTGAGACCTACATGTGGAAGTTTATGGTTCCTAGAAGGTAAAGCAAATGTGGTTTATTTGGGCTTGTAATCAATGTTTTAGCATCTTAGATAACATTCTGTAGATGATGCTCATGATAGCTGAAGACAGACCCTGAGGTGATGTAATATGCGCCTCCCTTGCACTCAGCAGAGCAGTGCAATTGTGTAAGATCTGCGCTTACTCCAGAACAGTCACAGCCTAACAGTTCTTGATGGCCACTGGGCATGCAGACTCTGATACATAAGAAAATGGTATTATTGGTATCACTTTAAACCTCTTACATTCTCCTCAGTTGAGTCCTTTGCTTTCAAGTCTATGTCAGCAAGAGTAAAAATCTGCGTTCCAAAGCACGCCTCTTACTGCCAAAACACTGCACTGTGATTTCAATTTGCTTCACATTAAAGAAAGTCATTATTTGTACTGGTGACTGATTTATTGTTAGCTTATAATTGTGTTAATTAGAAATAACATCTCTGACCCTCTCTTACCTTCAGCTTAATGCCATGATTTCAATCAGTATAAAAGCTCGGTATGTAAGTACAGTTAACTCAGGAGCAGTTTTGCACACATAGGGAACAAAGCAGGATCAAGAACATAAGACTTAAAACTCTGCAGTTTAGAAATTCCAAATGACACACCTCTTTATACACTTAGCAGATGAGCAAACAGGAGTACTACGGGATATTTAACTATCATAAAAACTAAAGACACTGGTGAAAAAAGACCTACCTGGCCTAAGGCTTCTCTGTCACCCATCTCAAAACTGACTTCTGAGACTTGTTTCTTTACACAGTGGATGGAAGAGTCCTGCACATGATTTAAGACACGGCAAAACAGTGTCCTGAGTGAGCAATAACTGATTTAGTTTCCTTACATTTCAAAAGGACAAGAGCTTGCAAGCATGTCCTGCCTGTCCGCCTACCCCATAACATTATCAGGAAACTACGTGCAAGAGAAACAAGTTAGAAGTAGCAACAACTACCTTACAATGCTGCTTAGCTAACAGCAAAGGAGGATGAGAGCTGTGGGCATTTTTCTTTTTGTATCTCCTCTTGAGTTGAATGAAATCTACTGTTTAGAAAATAATTGCTGGTTTAAAACAACCAACCAACCCCACAAACAACAGAAGTAACTTATATACTTCAAAGTTTTCCAGGCACAAAAGTGAGGGGACAAAAAAAAAAAGCGTAACACTTTAATAAATATTCGTGCTAAAGCTTCTCACAGAAGCTACATTTGTTATTCTATCTTGTTATTTTTGTTAAACTTACCTTTTTTCTGGTGTAAAGTTTCAGACAGCCATTTGCTGAAGTACCTTTGATGGCCATAACTGGTATTACACACCTCTTCCCATCACACCTGAAGTGATGCTTTCTAAACCATAAGCAGCAGCAATCAAAATCATTAATAAGTAAACTATTCAGATCAAAAGCACTCTGATCTGATTACTGCTCAAGTCATGGGCTACAGCAATGAGCTAACTGAGCAGACATTTTAATAAGAAATGTTTTATTCCAGTATAAAAATTCCTGACTTCAAATAAATTTATTTGTAAATGCCCCGTTGAAAGGTGTAGGTCTTTGCCGATGTTCATTCAAGAACACTGGAAACAAAATGGAGGGCAATTCACAAAAGCACTGAACACAGGGGTTGGAAGGGACCTCTGGGGACCATCTGGTCCAACCCCCCCGCCAAAGCAGGTTCACCTAGGGCAGGTTGAACAGGATCACAGCCAGGTGAGTTCTGAGTATCTCTAGAGGCAGAGACTCCACAACCTCTTTGGGGAGCCTGTTCCAGAGCTCTGTCACCCCCCCAAGGAATAGAATTTCTCCTTATGTTCAGACAGAACTTCCTGTGTTCCCATTTGTGTCCACCACCCCTTGTCCTATCACTGGAAAGAGACTGGACCCATCCTCTTGACACCTGCCCTTTCTATTTTTATAAACATTGGTAAGATCCCCTCTCAGCCTTCTCCAGGCTAAGGAGACCCAGATCTCTCAGCCTTTCCTCTTAAGAGAGATGCTCCAGTCCCCAAATCATCTTTGTAGCCCTCCATGGGCCTTTCTCCAGTAGTGCCCTCTTTCTCTTGAACTGGGGAGCCCAGAACTGGACACAGTATCCCAGATATGGCCTCACTAGTGCAGAGTAGAGGGACAGAAGAACTTCCCTCAACCTCCTGGTCACACTCTTCTTACTGCACCCCAGGATACCAGGCCACAAGAGCACAGTGCTGGCTCAAAATATTTTGTATACTTAAGAAAATTAAAGTTATTCCTACTGCAGGAGTCCCAGTAGACAGTCCAGAGCTCGGGACTGGGAAAACCACTGCAAACACTCCAAGGAACATCTACACTGTATTTTGGAGGGAGACAGAAGATCTGCACTGTTATGAATTCAGTAGCCATGTTCTCTGAGAGGGGAAGGGTTGAGATAGTGAGAGCAAAACGCTACTCTAATCCCTAACGCTTCTATGTTGGATAGCTCAGGAAGGCAGTGGGTGGACCCCACATCAAGGCTTCTTCATCTCAAGAAGGTGCTGGGTTAGAAAACGCAACTAAACAAAAACCCAGAGGATGCCTGATGGCTTCGCTGAGCCACCTTCTGCGTCACTTTTGATGGGGATCTGCTTTGACCAGGGGAAGAGCCATCTATGCATACTGTTGGCAGAGCCTCAGGAGGAAAGATGGCAAGCAGTTCTTTGAGATTTTAATTGCTGACAATACATGTGATTTGTTAAAAAGCAGGAGGATTACAAACATCCATCAGCACCTATTCAGAGGGGAACAAGGTCTGAAAAAGAACAGGGAGAGGGGAGATGAGCAGTTATGTGGCTGCTCAGAGCTCCGACTCCTCACCTTCATGTGGAGATTAACACCCCAAGTAGAAAGATGCAGCACGGGAAAAAGCTGCCCATCTTTACAACTACATCTAAATTAAGTACTCTTCAGCCACTGCCTGAACAGAGGTCCTATTCTCAGAAGCAACATTCAGAGACTGTGGGGTACTCAGTGAATAGTGCACATGCTGTCACATCCCATAGATTCCTACGCTGCACCATATCTGCTTCCACTTCTTCCTGAAGCATTGCTATGCTGCCCAAGTTGAAGATGGTCCCACAGTTCATAATGTACACATTTATGGAGCATGAACACCTCAGAGCCTGGGAGAGAGTGCTGAAATCTAAAAACATCGATCATGTGGTAAGAGCTATATTTCCTGCGCATTTATAGGTCCAAGGTGTAGCACCAGTGCATTTACAAGTCAGCTGAATGGGGAAAGAGAAATCACACACTGTAAGAGTCGAACTGTCTCCGAATACACAATTCTTCACATCCCAGCAGCAGTATCTATAAATGACAAAAGAAATGCTACACGTGGTTCAGGCCTTCTAGTTCAGTGTCCTACCTTTGATAACAGATAGCAGAAGATATGTCAAAAAAAAAAAAAAAAAAGAAAAAGCAGCATACAAGAAACTCAACAGCTGTCAAAAGCTGCCTCCTGAGGAAAGCATCTCTATTGTTTATGCAACCAGCACACAGGTTTGTATCATTATGAACAAGGGTTGGGTTCCTGTCTCATGTCATGTCCGTCCCCATGCCCCCATTTCTTCACTATATTCTTTCACTCCAACTTTTTTTTTTGTGTGTGATCCCTTCTCCAGGCCTCTACATCCTCCCAGGGAGTAAAGATAACTAAAATGTCTCATAGTGTCTTCTTTCAGCATACATAAAAAGCAGCAGCCAGGAGGAAGTACTACTTGAGTGTAGCACTGCCCTTCAAGTAGGATTCTCCTGTTCTGAGGCAGCCTGGCTGAAGCTTTACCACTTAGTTTCCAATACTGCCCTGCAAGGAAGAGGAGTTAACCAGGGGAAGGCTGCAGAGCTGAAGGGCCTGGCCCTAGAACTTCTTTTTGACCTCTTTGTAGAGCAACAAAAAAACCTCTAGTGTTGAGGACCGCTGGGAGTGCAGCTGGCAGGGTGAGCTACTGTCACATGCACGGCTTGTACACATTTCCCTAAGAAAGGTTTATATTTAGGGAACACAAAAAGAACTCTGTGCAGGAAATGTATATGAGATGACATTTTATTATTATGCACAATTTGTATCATTCACAGCTTACTGGTCTGTAGTCCTAGAATGCGGTGGATATGTACAGAAGCAAGCTTAAATGACTTTGCATTGATAGTGAAAATAAATCACATTTTAATGTCAAATCACACTATTCATTGCATCTCAGTAGACACAGAGGGTATAAACAATAACAACTCTCACATATTGAGAGCTTAAGGGTCTTCCACCCACATTTCCTTACTTACATCTAAAATGCCCACTTTTAACCTGATGTCAAACCCACAAAGCAGCAACAAAAAAAGCAAGGAAGTAAAGAGGAGAAAGAAGTACACAGCTGAAACAGCTACTGGTTTCAGACTTGCACCGATATTGCTCTTTTTTTTTTTTTCCTCCTCCTCTTTTTTAAACTCAGCAGCCTTTGAAAGGAAATACATAGTATCACCAACAACTGTGTAGCTTTGTATTTCGATTCAGACTTCGGCAATACAGTCATTTAGTATTCCATGACTTACTCAAATTAGTAACAGATTGAACATTTCAGTCTTTAAATCTATTCATTCCAGTGATATTTCTTAGTAGAAAAGTAATGAAATAATCTGGAAAAAACAAACAAAAACTGGAAAGACAGTCAAGTAGCTACCAAAACAGCGGTTTAGTTTGCATGTATTAACAACACTTATTTTACATATTTTTATCACAGCTTTGCTGGTTTGTGTTTTTTCTTTTTATGGCAAAACAACAGAATATCTAATTGTTTCATGGAAAGTTCATAAGGGAATAATGCCACAGTCTTAAAGTACGTACTTTAGTGAGGTTTCACCACTCTGCATCTCCAACAGCTTTTGCAAAAACATGGTCTTTACCCTGAAAGGACATCACTCCATCTTTTAAGAAGAACTTCCATTTGTTCTTACTTCTATGTATCTGATGAAAAAAAAAAAATAAATAAACCAACACAACAAACAGTTGATACCCCCCAAATATATTAGACTATCCATTAAAAACCAAACCAAACCAAAAAAGAGAGACCGCACAAGAAACAAAACGAAGCTAACCAGCAGTTTAAGCACAGCTTGCTTTACAAACCTGGGTTTTCTTTTAAAAAAACTAATAGAAAGAATTTGTATTTTTTTTTTTTAAAGGCCTTCAAAGCAATCTATATTGCAGAAAGTTTTTATTTGATACTAAAAGAAGGAATTTTAAAGATCTCTAGAAAATTCTTTGGATTTTAAGCATCAATCTATTTTCAAGTCCAGTAAGAAAATGGAGGGAAAATCTGAAAGAAACAGGATAGTAATTTTGCCAAAAGCATTCTTTTATAGGTAGCAAGGTAATTTAATAATTGTTTCCATCCACTTTCTACTAGTCCTATGTTTTATCAAATCTACAGAGGAAAGGGGAAAGTTACCAACATCTTCCCACAACTTCTGGAACTTAATTTCTAATAACATCTGACATTAAATTTCCTACATGTCCAATGCTGAACTTCCTGTCTTTTTTTTTTTTTTTTATATTTTCAACCATTTTTTCAGCTTATTCCAGGTAAAACATGCTGCAGATAATATCCACTACCTATAGCACCTCTAACATCAAACAGAATTACGCAGCTACAGAACTTTTGGTACCTTCTCCATACAATACAGACACTGTGGCTTAATTTCAGATGTGTTTCCTATGCACATCCTTATAACTACATTTTCTAAAATAACTAGTTTCAGAACCACTCAACCTGTTACCCTTTAGTAAACACAATTTTCTTAGTACCTCACTATTTCCTAAGACACAGACACATTAAGGCAGGCCTAGTTAAACACACACACACAAAAAATATCACTAGTCACCTTTGAAAGAATAAAAGCCAAGGCACATTCTTAAGCAAACAATGGACATAGTTTTCCATATCTGTTTTGAAGTAAAATATGCACTTTGCTTTGTCAACCTGTGAAATACTGACATGTGTGTCCAAAACCATGACAGAGTTAGAATTACTTATTATGGTCTTTAAGAGTTCAAAATAAGGTCGAAATTTTAAACATGAAAATGAAGGAGGACAAAATGGCCCTTAACAACTGTTTTGATCTTCAGACATAAAGGAATTCTGGCAGGAAAATCTCTCGGTAAGCTCTTCAAAGACGAAAAATGTACAGAAAGGACACACATGCCTCTTTCTGCTGCCCATTTCAAAAGTCTTAATTGATGGCTTAAAGTGCATATCAACAGCTCCGTAGATGTATGTATTACTTCAAAGTTACAGAAATGCATAGGCTTTTACAGCTTTACAAATCTTAATTTTGCAAGATCTAGTCCCCTTTCCTTTAATAAGCCATTATGAAGCCGTTGATTATCCTCATTTCAGAAAACAGCAGGTAAATTAAACACTCAATTATTACAGCACTAGATTTCCTTTACAAGCCACTGACAATAGATCAGACATGGATTCGCTGAATATAATACTTAGAATGATTAAGGAACAAAGATAAAACTATATACCGTACCTTGTCATACTGGCAAACTATCACATTATCAGTGTCAAACAAGTCTGGAGTGTCCTGTTCACTGACATCATCACCGGAATTTAAGGGATCCTAGAGAATAAAATTGTATTTTGTCATTCTTTCAGAATACCATTGAACACACCTAGAATGATAACTGTTACTGTTACAAAAATCAAGACATAAAGATTATGAAGACCATGTTGCACAACGCTCATTTATAGGGCCTTTACATGAGTACTTTCTCAAAAACAGAAACACCCTAAACAAAAAAAGACACATCAAAGAGCAAGACTGCTAACTGACAAAGCTGACCCCAGTAACTGGAATACTAATCAACTGGTGTTTATTTCAAGTCCAGATGCTATGAGTTGATTGTCTTGTGAATCTCTAGGATACAAGATTGTACATTAAGAAAAGCATTTTCCTAGGAAACATATGTAATTGTACCATACTGTTCCCTTCTCTATCTAATCCCCTGCGGTCCTTCAGAAGGAATAGAAACCTAGACTTGTATCCAGATCTTACTTAAGCAAAAAGCAGAATTCCATTCTACTGAGGCCAGGATTTTACCACAGAACTTTAATTCTGGTAATTGAGTATTTCAATTCAACCAATAAACAACTGACTTCTCAACATGTCTTTCATTTGTTCATGCTTCTCATAATGAGTTTGAGTAATTTCTCAGCAGTACTTTCTATGTCAAGAGGATGTAACTTAACTATGCATTCTCTGCATTAAACCTAACAGGAATTGTTCCAGGTCCAACAATTCAACAGTCAAGATAGAGATTCTACCGTAATGTGCATCACAAGGCTTAAAAGTAAATTACCTCCTCAACTATATCTATTTGGGGCTCTTCATTATCACGACCACTGCCATTAGATCCAGTGTTTGAAATACTGTCACATTCTTCATCATCATCTTCCTCATCTTCCAGAACTTTTAGATCCTCCGACTCAATAATACCAATGAATTCATTCTCTTCCCTGTCTTCTGTATGTTGTATTTCTTCTTTGGGAGAAACATCACCAGTACCATCTAGCTGAATTATGCCTTCGATGTCACTGCAGATACCCTCCTCTGATCGTAAATTAGATTCCATTTGCTCAGTAGGTTCCATCTGACAGGAATAAAAGAGACCAGAGACCGCTTGTGAATTAATACTTCGTAGCTTTCATTGTTCAGTACAAAGCCTGAGATTTCTGTTTAATAAAGCAAGAGGATTGGGGCATTAAAATGAGAGCTTCAAGTCCTGTCCTGCTTGTAAAACCCGAGTACATTTGCAAATCTTATTCTTATACCTTATTTTAAATGGAATCCATGCCAAATATTCCTCAGCAATATAGAAAGATATTTTCTTAGACTTTTCATTACACACAATTGTACTCAAGCAACTTCTTAAGAAAAAGACAATCACACAACTCTTTAAAGTTTTTCTTGCAAAGAAAACTTCAAAAGCAACAACAACAAAAAGAAGTTACTCCCCTGCCCCAAAATAGCATTTTTCATTTCCTAAAAAAAATTCAAGATTAACTTGTCCCTCTTCCACAACTCAATTAAAATACTTTAAGTAAAAGGTAAAAAGCTGACAGTAAATATTTCAGTACTTCAAGCTACTGTTCATAAATTGCTAGAAATCCTAAAAAGAGCGCTCATAGGAGCATAAATGGGCTTTAAACTTTCATCCATCTTCAGCTTCTCATTAAATCTTTATTGTAGCACTTAATTGACACCCACATACACTTACTAGTTCAAGAAAATAACACTTTGTTTTGACCTTCCATTGTTACTACAGTCTTTGTCATCCTACCATCAAAGTTCAGATGAGTAACATGCTTTCTATTTACAGTCATTTCTCATTACTCTCATTAAATTTGCATTGAATAATTTGCCTCAATCCCCTTTAAACACTACACCTCAAAGTCCGCAAGGCATTGTGAACTTAAAACATCTGCAGATAATCTCCAGAAAAAAAAATAAGATGAGGTCAGGAAAGTGGCCTGTTAATTAAAATCATTCAAGTTTTTCACACAGCTCTAGGTGCATTCTATTTTGTTCACGATTTTTTCCCCAAGGAAATACATTTCCTCCTAGCAGATTTTCACTTAAACTGACTTTTCATACTCAATATGCATTCTCAATGCAAGTTAAATGCTCTACACATATTACAAGTTAAAACTAATGCCAGCTGACACTGCAAAAGCAGTGTACCCACAACTGGCCAGTGTCCACATGCAGATTCTGTGTCAGAATCACATGGAAGTTCTCAAAGGGTCATTCGCATCTGCTCAGTTGTGCTAAAAGAAAGAAAACTATTAACCAAAAAAAAATAGTAAATCTAAGAATACATTATACCTATCCATTAAACTTTTAGCACTTTTTAGATTGACATTCTCTTCAATGACAGTATCTCAGCAATACCCGTGACACATTCTTAATGTAAAAATAAGCAAGTGAGCTACTGCTATTCAAAACAATCTCAAAAATGAACTTCAAAATCCTAAGTTTATTATAATTTAGATGCGCTATTTGTCACTTACAGACGTGTTTGCTCACATCTCTTAAGATACGTCAAAAAACCATATCCAGCAGATGTATTCTCACCAGCTGAGAATTAAAAGGTCTTACCTTGTCAGAGGAAACAATGTTGTTGTGGTATTTCAGTACAGCATCATCATCCAAACCTTTGCCCATGTTAATCAGGTCAATGATGTCATCAGACACTTGCTGCTCCACCAAATCCTGAGGCTCAATGTCTAACTGCCCCTCCACATCCAGCAGTACACTGCTTGAGTTGTTTGCCAAGGCTTCAGCAGGAGAAAACCCTTCAGAGGATTCTGGAGTAAACACAGCTGTGTGAAGAGTGCCGTGCTGGGATTTCTCTGTTGAGTCTGCACACTGATTCAACACTGCATTAGTTGCAAGCTGCTGCTGACTCACAGAAGGCTGCTGGACCAGCGTAGTATTGGCAGAGTTCTCCAGGTGGTTTCTTTCCATGACATTTGCTTGAAATACCACGGTCTGTTGGACAGCAGTCTCCTGGGGTTGCAATGTTTCAGCGGCTGCCTGGCCAGAAGATGCATTCGCCTGTGCAACACTGGCTATGCTGGCTTGTAGAACGGAAGGTTGCCCAAGGGGCTGAAATATCTGCTGAATGGGATGCTGTAGAATACTTGCATCTCCTGAAGCCTGTGTAACCATAACGGGCACATTTACCTTATAAAGTTGCCCTACAAAGAGAGGAGTTAAAAACTGCTTCAGCAGATTGAACTACAAGTTCATCCAGGCCACTGGCCTGTTACCACTAATAACCAATAGCAAACACTCGGGCAAACCACGAGAAACAGGCTGTCTACAAAACAGTACTTTCCCCAAGCACAATTTCAGCCTTTGAAAAATTAAGTGTTCAGAGGCTTTCCAAGTCAGAGCTTCCATCCAGACTATTATGTTTAAAATCCCTTTTTGGTTTTACTCTCCACAATACCCTGTGGCAGTAAATTCAACAGTTTGCTGTTGAGGTTTATTTTGGTTTTTAATTAAATAAAGAGAAAATCCTGTTTTGAATTTGTTTCCTTTTCAGAAACTAAGGAATACAAAATGAAACAGTAAACTATTCCATATCTATAGGGACAGTTCACTCCTTTAAGGACCCTTAGGTATCCCCTTTAAAAAAAAAAAAACCAAACTGCCTAGTTTAATAAAAAAACAAACAAAAAACCCCCAAACAACAACAACAAAAAAAAACAAACACAAAAAAACCTAACCAAAAAAAATAAAAACCAACCAAAACACAACCTCCCAGTTTATCTATCCACTCATTGTATGAAAACCTCTCCATACACTGAATCCTTAAAGTTATTAGTATCATCAGTGTTCAAATTAAGATACCAGTGCTAAGTTCCCTAATTATTCTCTGCACACACAGTCACTGATATCAGCTTATAGGTCTCAAAATCTTAGGAATTATACCTGAAATATCTCATGACATTAGTTCTCATGAGAGAAGAGGCATTTGAGAAAAAAATCTATGACCGAAATAAGCCTTCCACTCATCACACCCTAAGCAGTACAAGCACATTTTTGTACAAGCAGTAGAGGCAGTTTTATCAGCAAAAGACTGTGAGCAAAAAGGTTAATGGATGGTTGGATTTTATTTGAAGAAGAAACCAATTTGATTCCGAGGCATCAGAACATCTTTACCTTTTTTAAAACGTGGAAAATTGTCCCTTTTATAGGGGAAGAAGACACCTATGTCTAGACTGACAAAGGAACACATTTGCAAGCAGTTGTAAAACACATCCCCATCCACTCCCCCCACAAAAAATGGCATCACCTGGCAGCCCAAGTTAACTGACCTTGCAAGTGCACACAACTGACACACCAACTAATCAAAGTAATTACTTCCCCTCACACAGCAATTACAAACACAATGCAAGAACAGAGTAACTGGCTCTACCCACTTATACTTTAACTTCACATTTATTTTATCTACCGTACTCAGGACCATCTTTCACTATCCCCATACAGTCAATGCACTGCAACATTGGGCATCTCTTTAATCTTACCGGATGCCATCTGTAGTGTCACTCCAGCTGGTACATGTATAGGATAAGCAACACCCGGAGGGAGAGTCAGAGCTGCACCCACTCCTGAAGCACCCTAGATACACAAGAGCTTTAATAAGAAACAGTGCATACTTTATCTCCCAGGGCCCTCAATGTCACACGTAACACCTCCAGATGAAACATGAATGAGGGCCTTTACGTGATCAGCTTTACTGAAGAGTTGCTTCAGGCTTTTAAGATTTAGACAGATAAAGAGTTTTCTGTATTGACAAGATAATGACTTGCCCTAAATGTTCCCTATTTTCCAGCTAACACATTCGCTTTTTGCAACGGAACACTTTCCTGTACCCCCTCAATGTACATACTACCCAGAAAAGTATTTTTCCACTCAGAGCTGCTTTTACCCAAGCTTATGCATCACTCCACACAGCACGAACTCCTTGCCTAGGCCTGCGAAGTCACTGCACATTCTCTTTTTCTTATGGAAAGCAAAGAGTTGCATATACATCTGCCTTTCAAACTAGCTGTTCTGAGGAAATCCAAATTTTAAATCAGGAAACTTGCATGTTGCACAAACATCTTCCCAATACTATATTTCAGCTTGGCAAGATAGTTAGCTTGAGGTTCAGGTGGCACTCGCTAAGTTCAAGCTCTGACAATGAATAGTCCCTTCCCAAACAAATTTTGTCATGCCTAGAGTTCAGAACCTGCCAACTCTAAAAACATTCATCTTCTTCTGGGTGATTTCTATGCCTCACAGATAACGTTGCTCCCAGCTTCACCAGTGCTAGCATTGCCCAGCCATGCACTACTTTAACATCCAGCAGTTACAAAAGAATATGCAGATGTGCATTTCCATTGCTATTCTGTGGGCTAAATACATGCAGCCACATCTTCCAAAACACTTCTGGCTGCACTGCTTGCAAAACCAACTGGTGGATCCCCATCCTTTTTCTCCTGATCAAACAGAAGCAACGGGTACAGCTCTCCCTCTGCAGTCTCTTGATTTTTGTACGGGCTAGAAGTAACAACACTGAGCTTCTTCAGCTGTTGATTCTCTCTCAGCAGGACTCCTGCTCCCTTGCCTACTATACCATATTGGCCAGATGAAACTGTCATGAGAAATGCTATTCTTTCAGTTCCTAAATCCTGTTCTAAGCATCTATAAATAAAAATATTTAATACTTACCTCCCTTTAAGACCATTAACAACTAACAAACTTAATTTAAAATTCAGAATAATCAAAATTGAAATAAAATGTCACTACAGCTACATACCACATCTGCTGTTGCAAAATGCTGAAAACCTCTGCCAGTTGGGATGACTAAAGAAGCTATTAAAAAGAAACAAACCACAAACACAAAACACATACATAGACAAAAAAAAAATAAAACAAACAAAAGACAACACACACCACTTTAACAATCAATTTCTCATATACAGTTGATCTTTCAGTAATTTACAGCAAGCACCGATAAAACTAAAGCAATCGAACTTCAGTTCATACTCATTAGATGAACTAACAAGTGAGCACATCTAGATAAGGCTCTTGAATATATTTCCCTTTATGTTACTTCAAACTCATGTTATACTCAGGAGGGAGACATGACACCGTGAATTGAAAAAAACCTTACATTTTGCTAAAAGTTGGTCTTGGAGATTTTGTTTGTTTGCTTTACAAGTATTTCTATTTAACTCTTTGATTAAATAGTGGAGAAGGTAAGTCAAAGGAAAAAAATTTCACAGGCTTCAAGAAGCAAACAATTTTGGTAACCCTAACTGCTTTAAAAATCTCCAGCCAGAGGACAATTCAAATCCCATTAAAAAAATTAAAAAAATATATCACTGGCATCAACAGATTGTTTTGCCCTAGTATGGCCCTTCTAAAACAGAGGAGTAACAAGGTAAAGCTCATTAAATATAAAGTCTCCAAGAGCAAACAAACCCAAAGCTATATTCCCTATAACCACATGGAATAAATAAAACATCTGTCTCTAAAACCAGTCCATTCAACTATGAAGGTGGTACAAAACAGGTGAGGTGTGCCTGCCCAACCCCAAGGTGCACAATGAAACAGATTTTCATTAAATCATCTCACATGGTTTTTTGTCCTTTATAAGGAAAGGTCCTCTCACACTGGGAGAAGCCTCAGCTGAGCTTTATACTCTAACATTACCACAGTGGTCAGCTGGACTTAATTGAGAAGAACAGGTCCTGATGTCAGAGGCTGCATGAAAGTCAAGTGCTTCTCTGCAACAGGAATACTGCTCTTAGGAAAACAGACACAAACCAAGAAACTTCCCCAAAACTCCCACTCTTCTGTTTGAACAAGAGATTACATTTTAACAAGTGCAGAACCATATTAAACTCCAACACTGACAGCAGCGCTGCATGGCATAAACACACCCTATAACCTCTGCAAACATCATACCACAGAATAAAAGGAGAAATGAAACCTTAACCCTACTGGGCTAATTTGCAGTTGAAGGGCTACACTTCTGGACCGCAGACAAGAAAGCTAAAATTCAAGTTTTGCTACTGGAAATAAGCATCAGATCAAGAGAACGCAGACACACTTGCATTAGTTTATCAAAGTTTAATTCATCCTTTATTAGTCAAATTCTGCTTTCAAGTAATTACTGTTTCCCATCGTGCCAGATTTATACAAAAGCATCGAAAACCAAGACAATTGCAGCACCTTCAAGTCTTCCAAAACCATTCCTGAATCACTGAGCTATTCTTAAATTGCATCTGTTGGGTTCAACAACAACTGACCTGCTGAAGCCTGCAGAATGCGGTGAAAATTGTGCGGCAATTGCAGGGTGAACTGTGGAGAATGGTGGCTATGTCTGAAGAAGCCTTCTGTGGCTCTAGACTGTGTCACCTTAGTTTCCCAAAGCTGCAGAAAGATTAAGGTCAAACAGTGTCAGCTTTAAACACAAACCACATGCAAGATGACAATCAGATATTCCTACTTTTACCAAGAGTAAACTGACTGATTCTGTCCAATAAACATGGATAGAATCACTACTGAATTTTTACTTCCAGCAGCCCAACACATGATTCACAGGATATTTATAATTCTAAGTTAGGGCAAAGATTTGCATGTTTTGGAGGGCAAAGAAATGGACAGATACATCATATGAAAAAAAAAAAAACCCACACCCAAAAAACAACAAAGCCACAGCTTCTGTTGTTAAGGAGACCTTATCGCTCTCTGCAGCTACCTAAAAGGAGGTTGTAGTGAGGCCAGTGTCAGTCTCTTCTCCTTAGTAACTAATGACAGGATAAGAGCAAATGGCCACAAGCTGCACCATGGGAAGTTCCAATTAGATACTGGGAAGAATTTCTTTACTGAAAGAGTAGTTAAGCATTGGAACAGGCTGCCCAGGGAAGTGGTGGAGTCACCATCCCTGGAGGTGTTCAGAAAACATGTAGATGAAGCTCTTTGAGACATAGTCTAGTAGTCATGATGGTGTTGAGTAGGAGGTTGGATTTTATGATCTTGGAAGTCTTTTCCAACCCTAACAATTCTGATTCTATTATTCTATTAATGCAAGGGAACCCAACAAACCTGCTTCAAGTCTGCCAGAACTTGTTCCTCTAAACCCTCTTCTGCAAAGAGCTCCCGCACACCTTCAATCACATCTTCAATAATCGACCTGTATAGTTTAGGCTACATAAGCAAAACACAAAATATTTTCAAGTCAAGATGAACATTAAGTCATTTGAAATGACATCACAAAGTCTAATCTAGCCGCACAAACTACTGTGACAAACTGAGAAGCACAAACAGATCAGTGTAATAAAAATAAATATTCTGTCAAGCGAAGGTCTGCAAGTCCCTCGGTCTTTCAGATCTCACATCCCTGGGAACAGATATCCCTAGAAAAAATACAGGATTCGAGCCTCAAATTATTGGTTTCTGCAGGATACAGAAATGCTTAAGAAAATCCTAGAAACACTACTAAACAATTGTGCTGCATTTTCAAACAAGCATGTTTAAAATAGTAAAGATGACATTTCCATTTAGTATCATTCTAGTGTGACCACCCTTAACTTAAATGACAACCAGCAATAAAAACTACTAAAACTGAAATGTGCTAATACTATCAGAAGCATAAGGTAAGTAACCTGCAAGAAACGACAAAGATTTTTTTCTTTATCATTTATGGTAATAGACTGATGCTATAGCGTAGTTCCGCTACGGAAATTTTAACACTACAGTTAGCAATACATATCATTCATCTTCTACTACAACAGGGCTCCAACACAACATTTTACTCCTTCTTCTGCCCATGCCAGTGATTAAATCCTGCTCCTCCAGTCAGACCTGGACAACAGACACACATAAGCATCAAGATTCATCCACTCAGATGAAAATGTAAGATAATAAACTTTTCATTTAGCAATTTAAATCTTATTAATCTTGACTATCTTTACCACCAAAATAGCCTATACACAGCGAGAGATGAAGCTGAGATTTTTAGGAAACCTTAGAAAAATGTAAATGAATATCCCAGAATCTTAACTCCCAACTCAACATCAAATTAATATTTTACTGCTCTAATATGGTTCTAAACTGCAAACGATAAACAGTTTGTTCTGAAAAATAATCCCCGTTTAAGTAAGAAGAATGATGTTACACTTTCTGCAAAAAGTGCTCAGCACCACACAGCACTACTTCAAAATAACCATACTTATGTGCGGTTTCTTTATCGGAGGTTAGAGATCTCCAAGAATTCCCCAAGCACATTTCAGGACACTAGGAAGTTAAGGAAAAAAAAAACCAAAACAAACAAAACAAAACAAAACCCCCAAAAATTACTCTTGTGCCACCATAGTAAAGGATGTTGACTAGCCCATGTCAAATGCTTTGCCTTGTTAATCCAGAAGGGAGACTGAATTTAAATCTTTCAGGAGGCCTATTCCTCTCCCCAGGATGGCCAAGCTACAGTAAGTACATTTATTATGCTAGATATATCTGCACACAGCAACTGTAAAATTCAAACATTACATGCTTCCAAATCCTAAAGGGTTACAATGCAGACATCAGTGTGCTGCTCCACGTCTGTGCCTGTAAAGGCACCGCTTTACCACAACCAGCCCCTCCACACTGGCAACCACCAACGCCACCGTCAACCACCTCCAGGTTTCTCTGTACATACTGGGGTGGCACGAAGGGGCTAGCAACACCCCGTTCCAGCAAAGAACTAAAGCAGACCTTAAAGTGAAGCCTCTAAGGGTCCCCTGGGATTCCTGTCCTCTGAGGGACTACCTTAAGTGCCACCTAAAGAGAGGCGGCAACTGAAACCCGAAAGGGAGTAAAAGCCGCCACCTTTCCCCTTAGCACTTCGCACAGCCTCCCCCTGCACCCTGGAGCTACCCGGTGGCTCACACCAATCCCTGACACGAGGCTTTTGCCCACAGAACGCTCTTCTTTTTTTTTTTTCCCGTGGGGGAGAAAAAGACCCCAACATCTTCCTAAATCTGATGCACGCTCTTCACAAAGAATGATTTAGACACCAAAGAGCTAGCCCACCACCCTCGCACAGCAAAATTGCAGTGCCATGGTCAAACAGAGCT
>JAAGNO010004481.1:6950-22776 GCA_033439905.1 Ceryle rudis | reverse complement strand
CCTGCCGTCCCGCGGCACAGCCCGGGTGGGGATAGGGCCTCGGCCGTCTCGTGCTCGGGCAGTGCTGGTGATGCTGCACCGGAAGGGTTTGCTGCCGCTGGAGCGGCCCGGGGGCGAGCCTGAGCTGCGGGCGGGGAGGTGGCGGCGGTTCGGAGAGGCCGCTTTGTTCCGTTCCCGGGGTTACTGCACAGGGCTCGCCCAGAGCTCCAGGGGGTCTGGCGGAGCCTCCTTGGTGGCACTCGGGCCGGCTGTCACCCAGGGTTCTTTTGCATTTGGTCCTCACCCGCAGCTCTGCACTCATGTGGTGCTCGGCCGGTGGGGACTGAGCCTGCTTCTGGGTGTGGTACGCTTCTAAAAGTTTCAACTATATCTCTGTTAATAAATATCTATGATTTCAACAATTACAGAGTAAATTGAATAGGCACACCGAAAGTTGCCTTAGGTTTGAAGTGTTGCGCAACGCACGGTGATTTCAGGCCTGTGCAATGCCTGGATTGACAGGATTTGAAGTGAGGGCATGTCCAGCACTTCTGGGTATTCTGAACCTTTCTGATGACTCCTTGCAGTTGTCAGTGTGTGTTTGCTGCTGTTCATGCCTCTGTCTAAGGGGGCAGCCTCTTTCTGCTACTTCATAGCTATCGATGATGTCATGTGGGTGACAGTCTTGCATTCTGAAACAAACAGACTTCTGAAAATAGTAGAATATAATGTGCTTTTTCTTCTGAATAGTATGTTTTCTTCCTCAGTACGACCTGTCAGCTTCCACGTTCTCTCCAGATGGCAGAGTATTTCAAGTTGAATATGCTATGAAAGCTGTGGAGAACAGCAGGTAAGATACAAATAGCTGCATCTCTGCTCTTCTGCCTCTTAACGCAGTGTAACTGGACAAGACAAGCACGATGGCATTGTAGACAAAATTATCTTGTTAAAATTATTTCTGAGCAACTATGTCCCTAGATTCATTTTAGAAGGCTTCAAATCAAGTGTAAAAATAGTATAATCAGTTTTCCTTGCTAAAAATCACTTTTCATGCTTGCGAGGAATAACTTTTGCTTGCTAGAAACACGTCTGTTGTGGAGAATGCACAGGAAGACAATAAACTTGATCATGTGTGTTGAGGGGCGATAAAAATACTACGCTGTTGGGCAAAACCTGATTGCAGGTCTCATTATGATGTGTGAGGTGCCATTTGATGGATGTGGATTGAGGCACTGAAAGACTGACTTGCTTAGGGCCTCATAAATTTATAAAAACTCCATGTGTGTTCCTCAAGAAACTGAGGACATCAGAGTTCTGCTAAAGCTTCTCTGTGAGTATCTCTCTTCCCTTGAGTACATGCAAAGGAACCTTGCGAAGTGAGAATCCCAACCGTACTCTGGCGGCAGTGAGACGAGTGATGAGCACGGCACGGACTGGATCACCCATGTGTCTGATGTAGCCACAGGCTGCCAAATAAGGATTGCTGAAAGTATTTTGTCTGTGCTGTGGTTGGTAATTTACACCTTATGATGCACTTTTTGATGGTCAGAGAAAGAATCATAGAATCATTTAGGTCGGAAAAGACCTTTAAGATCATTGAGTCCAACTGTTAACCCAGCACTGCCCAGCCTGCCACTAAACCTTGTCACTTGGTGCAAAGAGAGTTGTGGTGTTTTAGATCAACAGTGAATTTACCAAAAAGAGAGGCTCAACAGTCAGAGGGCTTCACGCTACTATCGCTCAGTCCGGTGGCTGTGCCATCGCTCCAGACAAGGCCACCGCTGCATATAGTGTCTTCAAAACTATTTGGGTAGGGACTTCTGGCAGCCCCCTTCTGCTTTATTTAAGAAGACATTGGTAGGTTTAGTGAGCTTTGGCCTTTTTTCCCCTCTTGTTGTCTTCGCTGGTAAAGTGGAGCTGTAACAGATCTACATTTTTGGTAAATTACATCGTTTCTCGTCTTTTGTTAATTCTGTTATGTATTTTACACTACAGTTCTGTGTGAGAAACTTACATTTATCTTGTCTTTTAGTACAGCAATCGGGATAAGGTGCAAAGATGGTGTTGTCTTTGGAGTAGAAAAACTAGTTCTGTCCAAGCTTTATGAAGAGGGTTCCAATAAACGTCTCTTTAATGTCGATCGACACGTTGGAATGGTAAGGTGCTGGTTCATTTTAGGCTTTCATAAATTAAAAGAGAGTTCCCTCGATAGCAGAAATCTGTGATCAGAGAATCAATAGTAAGTATATAAAGAAATTAATGTGCACGTTTCTGTGTAGTCAGAAATGCCAGTGGGTTTTTTGGACTGTTTTCTGTAATTTATTCTTGATTGTACACATGTATATAAATGAAATCCAAATTGAAAATAAAAGATGTACATATTTTAGGCTGTTTAAATTTTTTGGAAACATTTTTCAACATTCCAGTTGTTCAAACTCGAATGCAAATATAAACGTGAGTGCTGAAGCGGTACTTTTTTATGCAGCTAACAAATAAGATGCATTAAGGAGAAAACAAAGCTGTGTACAAGATCCTCTTCTCAGCAGTGCAGGAGTCAGCTGAATTATGTAAAGACCGGTGTGTAGATTTCTGGCTATTCTGTAATAGTGATGTCAGGATGATATCACGTAATGGTTACTGTGTAACACAAATGCCTGAAACTGTCTTTGACTATATGTTATAGGAAGTATTGTTTGGGTTAGTGTAGTTGTGGTAAATCATAAGACATTATTAAGGTGAAGATAATTTCGGTTATTGTTTTGTCCTAGAGAAAAACTCTAACATGTTAATGTGACAATCATTGACATGTTTGAGCTTGCTAGCAGATGGGTAGTGATTGAATTTACTTGTTCTACACGGAATTCAGTCAAGATCGTGGTTAAATCACAGAATTAGACTTCTCTACATTGATTTTATTAAGTTACTGGAGGGTGGTTTTGGCCAAGCTGATGACAGTTCTCATTTCAGGCAGTAGCGGGGCTTCTGGCAGATGCTCGTTCTTTGGCGGACATAGCTAGAGAAGAGGCTTCTAACTTTAGATCTAACTATGGCTATGATATTCCACTGAAGGTAAGAAATTGATGCGTTTCACTCGGATTTTCTGGCTTTCTTAGTCTTGATGCAGATAATTAAATTTTATTACTTGAGATTTACTTTATAGAAATAAAGTTTTCATTTTTTTTTTCTTTTTTGCCCATAGCATCTCGCAGACAGAGTGGCTATGTACGTGCACGCGTACACACTGTACAGTGCTGTCAGACCTTTTGGCTGCAGGTAAGTCTGTCAAAAATATCCGTATTTGTTAAGGAACTTTTGCTTCACAAGTGTTGCAACTGTATAAGCAACTTCAGGTTGCTTTTTTTAAACTTTGAATTAGTAACCTACGGTTCAGCTCATAAACAGATTCCTTTTGTGTGTAAAGCCTCAGGTGAAGGATTCAGATTTCCATGATAGCTTTCTAAGCTTCTACAGCAGTTTGTCCCTGAATTTTAAAGTTAAAGAATTGATGCTATTAAGTCTGTGACAGAGACGAAAGCAGAATTTTCTTCTGCAATTATCCTGCTTGCCCTGGTAGCTGACAAGCAGGTTCTAACTGCTGTTCAGCTCTACTACAAAGGGACTGAGATCTGTTGTCTAGTTACAGAAAAGTAAAACGTTTCTGGCAACTTGCGGGTGCTGGGCTGTCGTGGTAACAGCAAACTATTCAAATTGCTTAACATAATGTAGCAGGACAGTAGGGGTTTTGCTTGAGGAAGAATGTAGGAAACACAAGTTGGCGTAGTCTGATTCTGTGCGTGTTGGTAGAAGAAATGTTTTTAATTCCTCTTTTCCTTCTAGTTTCATGTTAGGGTCCTATGATGAGGATGATGGTGCGCAACTGTACATGATTGACCCATCAGGAGTTTCATACGTGAGTGTGTCAAAAATATTTCCATCTTGGCTTAAGTTCCCCTTTTAAAAGTTCCTAGTTGGGAAAATAGTAAGTGACGTTCCAAAAGAGCTGTTAATTTTTCTCTCTTTGCCTGAGGAGCTTTTTGGTGAATCACTGCTTAAAAAGAACATGCTCACTTGCATGTCCTTGTTAACCACACTCTCCATGGAAGTACAGTCTCCATGGAACTAATTTTAAAGCTTTTTCTCTCAGAAATCTGGGATTTCATTTCATTTGGCTACATCAAATGGAAAGTCCCCTGCACTGTCCCAAAAGGGCAGGTTTTGCAGTGAAACCCCATTGACAAAATATATCGGTAAGGGAGAGCTTCAGATGAGAGAGGGCAGCTACTCTGACACCAGCTCCTAACACCAAAATAGATACTACTGTTAATTGTTGTTAGTGCTGCCTCTTCAGCTGTGTATTACATGCAGGATGATACACATTCCACTGATTTTTTAAAATTTTTTTCCAATCTATCCAGTACCAAAGCTGTGGTGGGAAATAGGAGTGCTTAATTTTTATATGCTTACACTTGAATATATTTTCATGGTAGGTGGGCTGGACCTTTTAATCCCGTAGGACGTCTCTAATTCTAGTTTGCTCTTCCATTTACTGTAATAACAATAAAAAACCCAATCGCAACAAAGCAAGCAGGTATGTTTCTGTCCAGGAACTACTGAGCACTTCTGTTTTCTATCAAGAGTGGCAGTATTTAATACTGTAATTGGGTTCTATTCAACAACTGGGGACTGCGCCCTGAGAGAGAACAATACCAAAGTTTGCTCTGTGTTAGCCTCCTGCTGTGCCGGTAGGGTGGGAGTTGTCATACGCTGACAGTAAGAACTGTAAAGGGTTTAGTATTTAATTAAATTTACATTCTTTATGTTTCTTTCTTTTTTTATAGGGTTATTGGGGGTGTGCCATTGGCAAAGCCAGGCAGGCTGCAAAAACAGAGATAGAAAAACTTCAGGTATGATGTTACAGTTTTGTTGCGCTGTTTCAAGACTAACATTCCTAGCTTTTTATGTCACCTTTTTAGATGCCTAAAATATATAAAAGACAGGAGAAGCAGATGGAATATCCCCTTGTATATTCTAGCATAATACTGCTCCGTAGTAGCAGGATTTCTCAAGCCTTGCCCCTGGCAATAGGTACTCTGTAGGGAGTGTACGTTTAAAACTGGAAGCGTGAACATCCGCTCCCATGCATGCCAGGGAGCAAACTAATTGAATGAATATAAAAATTTTAACTAAGTTTTTAGTTGAGTTAAAACCGTAGGGCAACATTGTACAGGGTGCTGTACCTGTTTTATTCCAAAGCTTTTAAAAGATCCATTTTTGTTAAAAAGTTGGAAAAAAGCTGGTCTCGTTAAGGACAATGAGTGCAACTGCAGAATACCGACCCGCTTATTATGACTCTGAAAATGTAATGGAGAAAAATAAGATCCTTGCCAGGTAAGACAGGGTTTCCCAGCTGGTTAGTGCTGGAGGTAGTCTTTTTTTGTTGCTGACTGTAATACACCTTTCAAAGCATCTTTACACGGCTGATGAAAAGGTACTCAGTGCTGTGAACATTAGCAAGAGCACAGCTATACAGCACACCATCAGGGGTCCCGAAAAGAGCTGCTTCTGTTTGGTATTTCCTGCTTGCACGGTACTGTAACTTGTCAAGTGTTAGAAGGTGTGCACACTGAGAAACTGCTGTAGCCTTCTGAAGGAGCAAGCAAACAGCTGGCTGTGTAAAACTGTGGAGAAAGGTACTGGAATGTGCCTTAAGCTGATTCAGAATTAAGTTAGAATCCAAGATGATTTAGGTTTCCCTCTCGTGTTTTATTATCTGGTGCCTTTGGAATTGGAGACAATATGGGACAAAACTGCTGCTGGTCTGTCTCATGTAGTTGTTCTTCACTACTCTGCTAGGATCTTATTTATGGCTTTAGTCTGCAGAAGTACATCAGAGCTACTCATGGAAAGGTTCAGAGTTCATATGGTTCTTACATTTCTAAGAATAATGTGTTTATGGTGCTGTAGCATCACAACTTGAAAAATTACAGGGAAAAATTAGTGTTCCTACACTTGATCCATTCAGTGTTCAAGCTGGTTAGATGCTTGAATACCAAATTAAAAGTAAGAAGCCTACTAGATCATCTGATTTTAATACTGGAACTGTGGCATCTGGGAAGTAGTAATTTCATTTACCATGTGTGCAGACTGGAGGAAAGATAATGCTATGTTGGGTAACATATAGCCTGTCCCAAAAAATTCATTTTCTTTGCAGTATTGGGATTTTTCAAAACCTGCTTTATTGACCGATTTGTGTGCAGCTAATAAGTATGTGTATTGCTTGCACTTTTCAGTAGAGGCTGTAAAATGTAGTGCATGGGAACAGTGGCGTGCCGTATGGCCTAACTGCATTTATTTATCTAATGGCTTGTTTGCAGAATGTATTCGGTAATGCGTGTGATCTTGTCACAGCAATGGGAAGCAAATCCAGTCTTGCATGCTGATGCTTTTTGTTAACTGTAGACTGGGCAGGTTTCCAGGTCAGAGTTATCTTTGAAGAGATGAATTTGTCAAAACTGAGATGGGGAAAAATAAAAAAACCAAAGCCACAACCCAGAAGTACAAAAGCTTTTGTGGGGTGACACTGCCTGCAGTAGCCTGTCAACTAAGATTTGTTCCTGTGGAAGAGATGACTACAGGTGGAAAGTAAGAGGCAAGCAGGTAGTCAAAACTTTAAACCTGCCTTACAGGTACTGCAGAGTAGATACTGTATCTGGGAGGGGACACCGTCTGTGAAACCCTTGTAGGTAGCTGAGGGTGCAGCAGAACACCGTGCACTGATCGCATCTGTTACATCTTAGGCAGATATATTATCAGTTGTGGTAAAACTTGCACTTGTGGGGAGAGTACTTGGTTCTTTTGATCTCTCCTCAGTGCTTCTCATGCAGCTCCAATGCTATGTGCAACTTCTTGATATGTGGACATGATTGTAGTTAGTCCTGTGACAAACTGTTAGAGTGCTTACTCCTGCTGTTTGCAGAATTAGCATACCTGGGATGGGAAAAGGATAAAGGCAAAAAATACATTTACTTCCATTTTCTCACTTGTAAATATGCGTTACAATAACAGATCTTTGGGGTTTCCTATTTGATGACTGTAACTTTATATACATTGATACACAGAGTAATATAAATGGCTCCGGAGCTCAAGTTACATTTGTACACAACAGCCAGAGCTCTGTGTTATGGATCGAGTGTCATAAATGTAAGGGTTGGGGCAATGGGTCTGTCTGTCGAGGAAACTTCTTGGGATGGGACTGTGATGGCCTGTCTGTCTGAGCAGGCGTGGGCACTTCTCTGGCTCACTGCTTCCGTGGGCGTGCACTTCTCCCCTGAAAGTGCTGTGACACTCAACATCAACAAAGGACATTTGTTACCTTAATTCTTTCACCAGTGTCTCAAAACTATCTTCCATACTATGGTTTTTAAAACATCCTGAGAATCCAAAGAGATGGTAAACTGCATTAACAAGATATAGCAGAATTTACTGCTACTTCATAGTCCAGAGGAGTTGACAGGCAAGAGATTTGATCTACAAAATATAAGTTTATTATGTCATGGAAATAGGCGCCAGGTTTTGTTCTGATTAACTGAAACTGTCAAAAGACTGTGATGGAACAGTGAGGAAATATAAAATGGGGTGCTGATAACTTGCTCAGGCATGTAGTTGGTTGTTAAGATTGGAACAATATTCTCCTCTTAGAGCATTACTTAAGATTAAATAAAAGTCAAAACTGCTTGCTTGACTTCCATGTAGCAGGCTGAAAGAGTCCTTGCAGACAATAAATTAAGTTCTAGTCTTAACTTCTTGCCACTTTTATCACTCCTGAACAGTTAAGCTTGTTAGGTGTGTGTGCAGCCACTTGAGGGCTGGCCTCTTGGAAATGGAAAATAGTTATCTTCTCTTAAGCTGTGTAATTTTTTTTGTCTACAGATGAAAGAAATGACCTGCTCTGATGTTGTTAAAGAGGTTGCAAAAATGTAAGTCTCCCACCTGTTTTTCCAACTTGACAGAAATCCGTCCTGGTGAGCTTGCTGTGGTTTCAGACTGAAGCTATTCCTTTTAAATTGGGTGCCAGGTTTCACTTATATTAGATGAGTGCTCGTGTTGAGTTTAGTATCTTCTACTGTTAGTATTTTTTCTTTTCTTGTGAGATGGCATATGCTACTCAGTACTGAAAACCACCGAAGGATGTGACAAATACGGCTTTTGATCTCATCTGCTACTTCTCAAGGTGCAACCCGTAGCACAATGGATGGGATTAAAGGTTAAATTGTCTGAATAGAGTCACTGGTTTTAAAATATATAAACCAGGTGACAGCTGGGGGAAGCTCCCTGGTGTCCTGCTTCTGAAGAATGAGCTGTACACTTTGTTACGCAGCTTGAACAGTGAACTGGTGCTTCAGATACTAAGTAGCAGGCCAGAAATGCAGCTGTGGTTTTTGCCTAAAAAAGACTCGAGCGCTTAGGAAAGAAGCCAAGTGTATACATGTATTATATTGTTAAGACCAATACCACGTGAAAAGACGAGGAATACTTAATCTGCTATTTACTTAGGCAATTTATGGCAACACATCAGTGCTAGAATAGCCTGTATCCCCCAAGCATTACGTGAGGGTAGTGTACTTACAGGAAAAAAGGTACCGTTCAGTAAGTCCTGTGCTACTGAGGGGGAAAAAAAAATACCAGGAGAGAGAAGACTCTGCTAGGTAGAGACTGAATTGGCCAGTAGTAAACTATCTTGAAAACACTTTGTGAATTAGTATCTCTTCAAACACATACGAGTATCCTTTCAGGTATCTACAATGCTTGATTTTAATGCACGTGGTCTGTGCTTGTCACAAATACAAAGGCCTGCAGCTGCCAAACCAATCTCCAGCATTTTATGGCTGTTGCTTAGAAGGTTACAAAGAAGTAATAAATTTCTTCTAGCATTGGTGTTGCAGCATGTGAGTTTATTTTGGAGGTTGTGTCTGAGGCTGTCATGGCAGCAGCTCGAAGAATTTGTGGGATCTCAGTTCCTGAAACCTAGCAAGGACCTCACAGCAGTTCTAAACCAGCACAAATAAGGCATGGATTTTCAAATAATGGAGAGACTTCTTTAATTCTCCCTCAGCTCTAGATGCAGTTCTATTTTTCAGCTCAAATTCAGCTCGCCAGTACCATTTAGCAAGACAGCAAGTATTTTCCTTAAAATACTAGCAGGAGTGAAGAGTAATGATTTGTTCCAGAGCTTGTAATGGCACACTTAATGGGAAAAGGCTCATAAACAGCTGAACATGTAACAAAGGCCCACTGATCATCTTGGACAGTGATCAGCAGGTGCAGTCCAGTAGTGACAGAAGGGTGTCAGAAGGACATAGGCATGTAGTGGTATTTCTCTGGACACCACTATTAACTTTTTTCTTTATATTTGTTTCACAATACTTTTATCAAACTTTACTTGGAAGTACCTAGTGTGGTGCTGAAGGTGTCCTTCCTTCCTCCACTCTCTCCAAGCTTTCTATGTTGGTTAGAAAGAGCTGGTGGCTTTGAACTTTTGACTTACTAATGCTTTCTAAAACAAAGTTAGGAATACAACCTTCTCAGCCAGGGGAGCCACACATGGCTCTAAGTTCTACTGTCACTTTTGAGTGTGTCTCAATTCAGGGGTGTTAGTTTGTTTACTTGTTCTGCCACTGAGGACTGAATACTATGATATAGTGACATCAGTATTGCTACTATAATGTAACATCTTTATCCCACGGACTAAGGAGTGATTTTAGTAGTCTGGACAGTACTGTGTATGCTGCAATACCCCATGTGCATTAAATTCTGATTACCATCCTGTTTGCCATAAGCATGGTAGTCTGTGGGGAGATCTCTGTACAAGCTTCTACTTGGACAGAAGGTGTTGGGATTTATTCTTAAGTGTAAACTTGAAATAAGGTTTACAGGAGAAATACAGGACCCTCCTAACTATTACAACTAGCAGAAGCAAACAATAGTAATGTAGCCCTCCTTCTGAAGTACTAGAATCTTAATTTTTGTTCTAACTAGAATAACCTAAACATTTCAACCTGCATCTTAGCTGTAACCACTTCATGTATTGTTACATTAGCAATTAAGCCTGGAAAATTCTCTGATATTTTTGTGTGTGTGGGCAGAAGAAAGCACAGCAAGAGCTTCTACTAACCCTAGAAGAGTACTTCAACAGAAGAAATCTGTGAAATGATGAAAGTTTAGCTTTTTTTTTCTTAAGCCTGTTGATAATCTTTTCTAATATGTACTTTCTCTGTTCCTTCCAGAATCTACATAGTTCACGATGAAGTAAAGGATAAAGCTTTTGAGCTGGAACTCAGCTGGGTTGGAGAAAGTAATGCATTTCTGTAATTTCTATAAACACTATAACTTTCTGTAATTCAAGTTAAACATTGCTACTTATATTCACTCTGTATATCAAGGTCCTTGTGTGAATTCTACTTAAAATATACTCTTTATTGGCAGTAACCAATGGAAAACATGAAATTGTTCCCAAAGACATCAGGGAAGAAGCAGAAAAATACGCCAAGGTAAGGTCCAACTTAAGTGTTGTCTCAGTGCCTCACTTGACAAACAAGTCTAGAGTAGCAGGAACTAGCTGGAGGTTAGGTGCCTACTCTTGGGATGGCTGGAAAAGGTGTAGTTACAACTCTCATCACTTCAGTGTTATCTGATGTTATTCTGAAGGGAGAAGTGAAACTTAAGAGTATGATACAGAGTTAGTTCTTACTTTCAAAAGCAGTGTAATTCAGCAGGCCTGCAGAGGTGGTGTGTTTCTCCTTCAGAAGTAAATGTTTTAACTCCTCAACCATGGTGTGAGCAAGTAGGGGAGGTGCTAAGTCCTGTTGCCTAGATCAGTTTTTAAAGATAACCAGCTGGGGAAAGTGAAGACTTCCAGCATTTAACAGCTTTACATTTGCTTTAAAAGTAACGATGGTGTGCCCTGAGGATACAAACTAGCCTGCTGAATACAAGGCTTTGGACAGATTGAGAGGATTGTAAAGCTACAGCAAAACTCATTTTGCTTATAAGCTGAATTATAAAAAAAATTAATGGCTGATTTTTTTTTAAACAGGAATCTTTGAAAGAGGAAGATGAATCAGATGATGACAATATGTAACACATTGTTACTTCGAGACAACTTCAACTTTTCTTAACTTAGGACAGGTTTGTTTATAATGTATTAAGCATGGGATGCTATTATGTACTTGTTGGAAGAAACTGAGTGACCAACTTGCACTAATAAATTTTCCATTTTACTGTCTGTTAGCTTTTATTTCAAAAGAACACAGGGCAGCAGCATCAAGCAGCAAGTGTACTCTCTGTCAAAACTAAGAAGGGAAGCTATTACCAGGCTGGTGTTGCTGCTTCTTACTAAAGCACTCTTACTTCAGCTAGGCACAGAAAAAACCAATCGGTTTAGATATGTGACAAGTTGAATTTAAGATTAGAAACTACTACTTAATTATTCTTTGATTAACCCCTATCACAGTTTGCAGTTCATTCATAGCCAGTCTTGAGACTGCTCTTGGCCAAAGAGATGAGAATGTACTTGACTGTAAAACAGCTGGGTGCAGGTTAAGGTGGTATGGAGGCTGCTTGGAGTTCTCAGCTGTGCACAACAATCAAGAGTTCAGGAAAAGGAATTTTAATTTGAAGTACTAAGCTGAGGCTTATCTGAAGAGTATGAGAAATTAAAAACTAATTCAGTTTAAACTAGTGATTGTGTCAAGTTCTAAAGCTGTGGCCTCTATTAAGCAATATAACTGGAATTAATGCCTGAAGAGCTAAACTGGTTTTAAACAGCTTCTTTCAGGTTTAGTTTCTTACATCACTTCTGAATCAGCTTTATCTATTGTTGACCTTTCCAGGAGTTGAAAGCAAGCTTTCCTGCTTTGTTTCCCCTCTTTCCAGGGGAAAAAAAGGTGTCTATTCTAGACACCTCAAACTGTTCCACTCACCACCTTAAAACTCAGTCTTGACCATTAGAATTTTAACTGCATGTACATTTTCATCTAAAATGCACGCTTTTCTAATGAACCAAACTCCACCTTCAGTAGCACACACTAATGATCCCCAGCCCTTAAAAGAAATGCTTTCCCTTACAGGTTTATTTTTTTATACAGTTCTTTTCCCTTCTGAAAAAAACCACCGGGACTTCTACTGGGATTACAAAATATAGGTTCTACCTTTTTTTTGTGACAAGGGAAAGTCAACAGACATAAATGGGCCTGTCCTGGTACTTGGTGACTGTCTCAGGTGGAGCCAAGCTACCTGAACTCTTGCCTCTCCAGCTTAGCAAAGCTTCCAAAGGCTGCTGGAGCTCTCCATCAGGCCTGCCTGAGCCAACATTAATCAAGACCACAACAGATGGCCTCCTTCAGTGTCTCCTCCTGAGGTGATACTATAGAAGTTACACTGAGTTGGCCCTTGTTCTGTGTTGCATTTCTCCAAACTGCATTTACTACTGCAGCTTACTGCTGAGTCAGCTGTTTGATTCGTTAGTGAGTGCAGTCAGGAAACTAATCAGCACTCTAAGCATTAGCTGAGGGCAGAAAGCCTACTTGAGTCTCTTCACTTTGTGAGCAACAATTTAGATGTAAACTACTAAATGCAAGTTACAAAGCCCTCCTTGGGTGGTTATGCACATCCATCCAATCCTTTCAGTAGCGGCCACTCTGAATTAGGGACAGGAATTATAACAAGTTACACAAGTCAGGTGTCAGCATTAAGTCAGAACAGCAAGATCAGCTGGGTATACCTACACCAAAAAAGTAAAAAGCAGATGTTCCACAATATTTGAAGCGATAGAGGTAGGAACAGAGCCACCTACTTGCTTATTCAAACTTTCCAAATGTCTTAGAGAACATGGCACGCTGAAAACCTCCCTTGAAGAGCCCTGCTCTAATTTTGTTTGCTTGTTGTGTAGAAGGATACATAGGAAAGTCCAGTGAGAAGCAATTGAAAAGCCTCTGGCCAATAGTACAGAGTCCTGCACAGCAGTCTGCCTGTCACGACAACATTTAATTAACCACTACCAAGATACTGAGGTGGTAATTTGGAAAAGAACCTGACAGTAATAACAGACTATAGGCTTAACCTGTTCATGAGCATTTATATTTATCTATGGTAAAGAAAAAAGTAATTACTTCAATTTCCAGATTGCAGATGGGGAAGAAGAAAAAAAAGTGAGCATTAGAAGGCGAGGGGAAAAGTGTTTGCATTTATTTGGTGTGGTGGTAGTGTCAGGAAGGAAAATATGCAGGAAGCTGGTTTAATATTGAAATTTCCCTTAACTTTAGAAACAGAAAGCCAGGCTTCTATTTGATCTGAAATTAAGCATGGCTACCTTTTAACAATAAGATTTGGGGAACATCAGAATAGATTTCCAGTCCAGAAGGTCCCTTTCTGCTGGACAGCTTTCCAGCCACTCTTCCCCAAGCCTGTAGTGCAGCAGGGGGTTGCTGTGGCCCAAGTGCAGTTCTTGTTGAAGCTCATACAACTGAGCTCAGCTCACTGATCCAGTCTTGGGTCTCTCTGCAGAGCCTCCCTACCCTCAAGCAGATCAACACTTGGAGTAAGCTCACTCCAAGAACAGCAAGTCTGGTAACACAAGGGATTAGGACAGCCCAGCTGGCTGACTCAGTTCAGAGCTGCCTGCAACACATGCAGGTTTGATGTGATAGCTCTAACAGCAGCTGTCTGTGATGGTGACAACGAAAGGCTCTCAGAACCAGCTTGGTCAGTGGAAGAAGCAGGCTTTCCTACAGAAATAGGGCTTAGTCCCCTTCCCTAAAATGAAAATTAGTTTTTTGAAGTGGCTTGAAAATGGCCAATTGTAATTTAAGTGTAACAGTGAAATGTGAAAACGCATTGCACAGCTGACAAAGGGGCCGGGTAAAAGTTTCTGAATTGGAGATTTGAGCAAGAGGTGATTATTAAAACAGTCTAATTTTGGGGATATCTGCCCAAAGCAGGGGGAAGTTTCAGTTCTAAAGATGTCCAAAAAGCGTAATTAGCCCATACCAAGCAGCGCTTCTTGCTTGAGGCTCCTCAAGTAACCTACTTAGTCCAGACTCTGGCCATTTATGGGAATACATAATAGAGCAGAAAGTCAAATACTGACTTGGAATGCGTGACTGCAGTTCTTGCCATACTGAAACACTTCAAGCTCAGAGTTTCAATGACACGTTCTATTGCTTAAGAACTAAAGCACAAGCTTTAACAGAAAGTAAGACTGTATAAGCCAACTCATCTCTTAGCTTAAATTCATCCCTCCAAGGAGTATTTCACAAATACACGGATCCAACAACGTCACAAGAGCAGGCCATACAGCAAGATGCTTCCTCTCCTCTTTAAGTCTCAGATATCCACTGACTGTTACTCAGCACCCGATGAATCTCTGCTCTGGTATTTAACAGGACGGGATACGTCACATTCCCTGTTAAAATTATTTAGTCAGCAAGTCCACATACAAAAGCATTGTTCAAGAGAATTAAGAAGGGGACTATGGGGAACTGCAGGTGACAAATCAAACAAAAAAAATTAAAATAAAAAAATAGGCTCCAGTATCTATAGTTTATTCACCTACATCTCCATGATGGCATCAGGACAGATTTCAGAATATCCAACTGGACTTAAAGATCAAAAATCAAGTTTAGACTATTGCATCAGGGAAATACTTTTACATGGTCATAAAAAATACTGATTTGGATAATACCTTCATTACAGCAGCCTAGTACTGCTGATGAAACGATGGAAAGGAACAGCTCACAGAAGTAACCCTGTATGGCAGATATGCGTAAGGGTATTTCTGAAAGAAATCCAACTAAGCTGTATTTGGTGCTGACTCTCAGAAAGGAAACATTTCCAACAGAATTTGTCTCGTGCATATCTGAAGTATGCCAAGCATCAGATCATTTGTTACTTCCTCCACATCACCAAAAATAGCTCGATGGCCTGAGGTTAAAAGCTCCACATGCTGAAAGTGTGAGTGTCCATATGGACACAGTACTGCTCAAGATGCTATCTGGCTCTGTAGCCTAAGTCATCACCCTTATGGAAGGGGATTTGGAATAACTACAGATGCTGTTTTGCAAGTCTCTTCCTTAAGATAAAACTGTCACCATAGAAGGGAACACTAAACAGTGAATTCATCAATGCATCTTCAGTATTTGTCAGCTGGAAGATAATCATGACTGTAACTTTTAAGTACACTGTTTCAAAATCCTGAAGAGAGAAGTAGTACGAGTCGTCATGACAATTCTGAGACCGTAACAGCACAAAAATACAGTATAGAGACTGTTCTCTCCCCCTCATTTTCTTCCTTCAGTTGCGTACGCCTATAACTCAAGTGCTAGCTTTTCCTCCACCCACCAGTTTTTCAAGTTACACACCACAAGGAAGTTACTTTTACTTAAGAATTGAGAGCTATTCCGAGACACCGACTGCTTGTAACGTTCTATCACAAAAGCTTTTGCTACCTATGTCTTATGCAACAGAGTTGCAGGAAACAGGCAGTGGAAGAAGTAAGAATGTAGCTGTACTGTTTGTCCAGTAAATACATTCTAGTATTTGAGAACATGGTATCTACAGCCAAGCTCAAACCAAGTCTCCTATTTCCAGATGGACTAAGCAACCGCCATGCAGTGGTCTTTCATCTTCCGTACATTGCTATTAAAGGACTCTGAAACAGTTGTTTAAAAATGGTTGTTACAAATCGCTGTGCCAACCAAAAATGGGCAACTAGAATAAAGCAGGATCACGTAGTTTATAGTCCAAAGATGTGCATATAATCGGATACTGGAAAAACAGAAACAACTGTGAAGTC
>JAAGNO010004480.1:59729-123347 GCA_033439905.1 Ceryle rudis | reverse complement strand
AGTGATTAAAACAGCATCACACTCTTCTTACTGTCAGAACTACAGAAAAAGCAAACTTTTGCGATCGCTTCCAGTGTCATTAGTAAGCATCCCCCCTTCTCCCCCCCCACTGTGCTGTGGCCCCCCCCCCCTTCCTGCCGCTCTAGAACACACTACATTTAGAAAAGAAAACCCAGGGGTATTTGAAGATACTCGCAGTGAATATGCAGATCTGTACAAATGGAAAAAGAATAAAGAGGAGGACAACGGTTAGGAGAGATTTCCCTATGAGGTGTTCAATGTCCCCTGCCCTTGCACAGGCATCAACAGAGATGGGGGAACTCCAGTGCTGCAGTTGAATACAATTGTTCAACTTGCCATCTAAAAATGTGCACAGTTCTCACCCCTTCAAACTGTTTTTTTTCTTCCCTCCTGTTGCTTTGCAGTAGATGTGCAGAGATATTCTTTGGTTTACTTTTAACATTTTAATGAAAATAAAAAGCGTTACACAAGCAGCTACAAAAGGCACTTTTCAGAAAGTCCAGTTATCATGAAACCCAGAAAGCCATTGTGTCTTTGACTAACTGTGCCAGCCCTATAAAAGGCAACAGGTGTTGTAAATAAAAAAAAAGCTTGGCCTCAGTTCCACATCCCTTGATTATTTATCCTTATTCTCTGAATAAGCATCTGGAGTTGGACAGATAAAGGACTGGGACAGTGAGACAATGTAACTGGCTAGCGGTAATGACAGCTGCTATCCATATGCTGACAGAAGGACTGTTTCTACCAACTTGGTCCAAAAATATGGTTTTCTGTGACTACCTAAAGATCAACAGGTAAGAGTTAGTGGTCCACTGATTAGGAAGATTCTCAGAGTCCCCACAGAAAAGTAAGATGTCAAGATGTTAAAGAAGATACTGCAAACTTTTTTATTGAGAATATAAAGATTTGGGGTTGTTGCTGTTTTGTGGTTTGGTTGGGTTTTGGTCCCCCCCCCCCTTTTTTTTTGGGGGGGGGGGGTGGGGAGCAGAAAATCTTTCCTCTTGCAGATTAAATGTTTTAAATATCTTAATACTTGCACACCCAGGGGAATATGAATATTGCACTCTCACAGTCCCAACGAATCATGCAATCTAAAGAGATTGCCAAGTCTGGAAGGCATATTGAGCATGTTCTCTGACAATGATATCATAAAGGTTCCTGCAATGGGAAACATATGGCACCAATTCCAAACATTCCCTAACCTGTATGCATGAAGCTTCACTCAACTCTGATCACTTCAGTGACAAAAATCAAAAGACATCAGGAACTGAAATTAAAAAAATAACAAACTTGGGGTGCCTGAATTTCACACACTAATCCTGTATTAGGATATGCATTTTTTCAAAAGCCCAGGTGGATTCTCAACCAATAAATAGCTTTGGTGTGAAATTCAGCTTAATATTCTGATTTCATTCCCGATACAAAAGACAAAGGCGTGATCTGGAGTTGTTTATTAAGTACCAAGCACGTCTCAAAAGGAACGACATTAAAGCAAGCTTCTTTCTCAATATAAACATACATATGTTCATTGAAATACTGAAAAATCTGGCAAAAGAACTCTATAAAAGCTAAGTTACCAGATGTAAGTGCTATTGTAGCTGCTACAGCTCCATGGAAGCACTTAATCATGCTGAGAAATGAAGCCTCTTCCCTGTGAGCTGAACTGCTATCTCCTTTGTCTTCCTGCGTGTTGTACACCCTCAGGACCTATTCATCGTGTCTTCTGCTACTCATACTTGCTGCGGTTCGTATGCTTGCACATTCATCTTTGACAGAGTTCACAGGAATTGTGCTGTCAGTAGGGAGCCATACTAGATGGAGATGGAGACATATCTGAAATGGCAGAGAATGAATCCCTAATGCCAAACTTTCTGTACCAGGGTTTTGCCACATCATGTTTTGGAAAAACTTATTCAATGAAAGCCATCCATGTCTGGATGTGCTGGTAAAAGTTACGCATGAATGCGGTCAGAGAATAAAATTCTCTTCTATTTCTGCTGAGACAAATCATACATCTTCTCAAAAAACCTTTAAAGCCATGTTTTGTCTCTGAAATGTACAAGATACCTTCAGTTCAGAGAGCATTTTTTACTGTTTTGACAAGATATCTGATACTTTGATAGATTTCCATGTTGAGAAGAAAATTCTTAAGACAGCTTATTTAGAGAAAGAAAATGGGGAATACACCTCTCGTCACAGTAGTTTACAAAAATGTGTCATACAATTTCAGCTCCCCATATGTCACCTTCTATAGAAGTTATAGGCATGATGAGAACACAGCTAGTATTTCCTGACTGTTGAACATGCTTCGCAGATATGCACGATGTTATGTCACAAATTATGGTCTCTTCTTCAGTGACTATTATGATCATGAATAACATTTCCTTTTTTTTTTTTTCAATGCCAGAAGTTACAGCATGAGAGATGACTAAACCAGAACTAGCCAGCATGATGAGCTAATCTGCAGCATTAGCAGCTTGCAATGAAAAAGCTGTTACCTGCAACAAATTAACATCAAACAGGTGATATCATGAAAGCCTTTAAAACACCCTCAGATTGCTCAGAAACCTTTTACATTTGTATCAAACCTGTATTTTCTATGTACAGAGACGTACGTATATGGAGACACTTTGCTCCATCTGGCAGCCTCTTCTCAAAGGATTTGGAGAACTGGGCCAAGCACATGTGGGTCTAGACAGAGCTATAGTGGGAAAGCTCACATTATGTCTGCCTTCAATTGTTTGGCTCTAGCCAGAGCTATAAAGATATTTAGATCTGAATGTGTACATATATATACATACAAAAAGCATATATGTTTTTATATAGATGCATATGAAATGATGTCTTCAGAAAAGGAATATAAAACCTTTTTAAAAAGCTCTTAAGAAAAATAATCTCTCTGCTCTTCCTTGCTATTGAGAAATACACGAGAAAAAAAAGTATGCAACTCTGCTGGAGGCATGTGAACAATTCCTCTTGCCTTTCCCTTCCCTCTCTTTTCCTTTAGCTTTTTCTTCAGTGGTTTATGTATAGTTTCCATAAGAAAGAAATTGCTGAGACAAATGCTTGCCTTCATATCTGGAAACGTTTTAACAGGATGCTTGTTCTCTTAGCTGTGCCCACTGGTGGATGCTGCAGCTCCAAGTACGTTATCACTGCAATTACACTATTTATCACGACAAGGAGCTTCCTTACTGACAAATCAAAATGGTGCGTAAATAATAAATACTGGAGACTTCACCTTTGAGAAACAGTGTGATTTATGATCTGCTTTCACACATGCTTTTCACTTTAGAAACATTTGGCATGTGGTTTTAGGTGACCTGACATTTTTCAAGGACTCTGTTTAACCCTCGCTTTGATTAGTCATGTCTGACAAAATAAAACATACCTTGGGGCTTTCTACTTAAAGTAGTCACAGAAAACTGAATAAAATATATCCTCCAGTCATCAAAAAAATCTCTAACAGCAAAATAAAACAGGAAATCAGAGAAATTTCCTGTTCTTCAGCTGAGCTTCATAAAATGATACGGTTTTGAGAATGTTTTTTTAAAATGAGAAATAGCAAGATCATTCTGTAGTTCCTAAAGACAGAAGATAAAAAGCCCATATAAAGTTTCTCCTTTTAACTGGCAGTTTCACAGAAGAAAAAAGGAAGTCCAACTGCTGAAGATGACACTTTGGATGCTAACACAAACCTACAGGCATCATTAACTCTGAGGCACGACACACACATTAGCGCTTCGGCGGTAACAGCGGCTAACAACCTTGGATACTCTTCCTGAACTGACTGATATTGGTTCTTAATGGACGGAGGCATAAGATCTGCTCAATTTCTCTACAAAAGTTGTTTATAACAGATGGCATAGCCCTAGTTAACCATTGATCAATAAAGCATTTGAAGAGCCTCTCTTTCATATAATAACTAGGAAAATTTTCAAGTCATTTTAGCATATTAATAAATGTGAAAGTATTCTAGGAGACTCAGTTCTACCTGGTATGCGACTATTTTCTTTCTGTTGTTTAGAAACAAAACCCCAAGAAACCCAACAAGGGATTTTTCTGACTTTCTTAATGATTTTAAGTTTTCTAATGAATGACCAAAAAATCCCACCTGAAAAATATTTTAAACAGTATTAACTTAGTGGGAACAAAAGATTCCCATCTGTGATTCTTAAGTCAGAGACACACAGGCTAAGATTTGAACTCCCAATTAGAAGTTTCTCCAATATCAATACTGCAGTTAGCTCTTGTTACGGAAGTAGTTGAGAAGACAAAAGTATGCTGTGGAATGAAAATGAGGCTTCTACTTCTTCACAAACTCTTCTCACACTCACTGGTTATAAATTGCAAATTTAAGGAAACTAAGTGATGCACTAGACTACACAGTATTTGAAAGATACAAATCTATCTCCAAGTTGTTTTCTTCCCACCATTTTGAACAAGTAGACTTTTTTTGAAAAGATCTCAACCTGAGTTTTTTTAAGCATAATCATATTTATTATCTTATCCAGCACATCCAAAACTTAGATGAGGAAGTCGCATATCAAATAAGGGATTGCAAACAAGGCTAGAAAGAAATTACTTTAATCAACATAGAAATGTCTAATACATTATGCAATTTTTGAATGTACATTCAGCAAATGAATGGACAAGAGTAAGATGGTTGACACGAGCCCTTGTAAAGTCATAACGTCATACTCCTGATAAAACAAGTACTTCGGACGGTAACAGATCTAGATCAAAGACAAACTGGACCAAATGTGTCTCTCGAGGGCTTCTGAGAGGCCCACACCATGGAAAGGGCAACATACATTGTCCTGATGAAAAAAAAATTTAACACAGACAAGGCTTTGTAATCATGAGCTTCTGATCCATAATATCAGAGGAATATTCAAGATCAGGATCTAGAAAGGCTGGTAGATATGCAAAAAACCCTCACAGGATCTTGATGACAGCTCAGTATAAGCTGATATATCTGAGCATCTGCAGAAAAAAATAGGATTTCACTGTCAACATAATCAGTCTAAAATGTTTCAATTAATTCCACTTCCAAGATATGTCTTTCAATAATGCTGGAATACAATGGAATTAAACCAATGCTTCGGTTCCTTAATGACTCGTCTAGTTTCATTTTGGATGTATTTAGCATGAGGAAGTCACATAATTTATAGTCAGCATAACAACTTCCCATGGCAAATTAAAGCATTGTTTCAAGATGTGTTCACACCTTGATATTCACATTATCTATTCAGAGCACATTTGATGAAAATGTCTGCCTATTACAAAAGATCTAGTACCAATGGATTTCTTTAAGGATTCAATTTATGTGTTTCTGTGAAAGACTGCAGTTTTATGAAATTTAGTCCTTGAAATATATAAATACTGCATAGACTATAGTTTCCATTCTGTAACTCCTAATATTAAATTAATATTTGTTTAGCAAAATGTCCTAAATGTGTAAGAATTCTCAAGTCTACAATTCAAGCCAGCAGTCTGAAGAAAGAGTAGTTGGTATATTGCTTAACTAATACAATTTTAATCCCATGTCTAGCCTATTGCTCTCATGACAGTCATCAGTAGGTATAATATAGGGAAAATAAAATTTCAATTGTACACTTTTCAGCATGAACTTTTAAATTAAACCAAGATTTTGAAGTAGATTTTTGTTGTTTTCCCCTTAAATTTGCTGATGTTTTTAATTGAGACTAGCACTTTTCTAGGCAACACCAGTGATACTTGAAATACAGTGATGAAGTAATGTATCTGCATGCTTTAGCTATAGCTACCTGATGCATCCAAATTGTCTCTATAACTATGCTATAGAACATTCCATAAACAATTAACTAGATTTAGCATTATCAGAGTTTAAAAATATAGTTTGATGGGAACAATTTGCATGGAGTTATGAGACTGAATCAAACAACTGAGTATAACCAACACTAACAGAAGATGAATGAGATAAGCTTTCTTAAAATGGTTCATTATATTAGTGAATGATCATTTGCTGATGGCAAAAAAAATAAACTGCTTAGTAATCAGAACTCCGTCAGGAAAAGCAACACATTCATAGACTGTTTTCAGATAGTTCATCTATAAGAAAAGACTAAAAAGTCCCTTAGTAGTATGGACAAGTTTACAACGCATTAATAAAAATACAACCATTCACAACGATTCTGAGATCAAGCTGATAGAGCTGTAAGTCTGGATAAAGTAAGTCACACAAGCTACTTGCATTGGCCATATACTGAATAGGTCTAAAAAGATTCATGATAAAGGGGATGCAGAAGTCCATGTGAACACTGTAACTTCTGGCTCCAGTAAAGAAGGCTATCAGAACTTATAAATGTGACCACATACCACTAGTCAAAGCATGGCTTTCCTCCTGCTGGAAACGCCATCTGGACATTCATGGGATAATGCTCTAATGAGATAACATTCCAACTGGAACCTTCAGAAGAACCTTTTCCTTAGAGAGTGCTAAAAGTAGCTGCATCACACTAAGGAATAGAATGTAGGAAAGACTCACCTCAGCCATCTTAACATAACTGGAGAGAGGAAAAGACCCTAGAATCACTAGCTGGAAGACTGAGATTTTCCAAAGATGGATGGATAGTGATTCTTAAGGAGACAGTTGCTCTGAAAAATTATAAAGGAATTTAAACAGCTGAAAAAAAAAAAAATCTAGAGCAGAAGCCACAGAAGCAGAAATATAAGAACAGACTAGGATATATGGAGTCAGAAAAAGCTTCAGTGAGCTCAGACACCTGTCTCTTACAGTGGCCCACAGCAGGTATCTACAGTGGGATGATACTTTTCCAGCTCACAGAGAAAAAAGCAAACACATAAAATAAATAATCCATTGATGTCAACACCTCATTTAATTAAATTTAAGGATAAAAAAGAAGTAAATTATTTGAAAAGAATTCTGACAAGAAAGCTCTAATGGAGACATACAAACATTCCTTGCTCAAGTCTTACCCTTGCTTTTAGTGCCTTCCCTACAATCCTAAAACCAAGCAGGAGAAATCAGTATGTGCAAAGCACAGCTAAAATTTGCTTAAAATACACTGAAAAACTATGAGATGGTTCATTTTAAGGTGGATTTTGAGTTCACTCTCTATGTCAGAACTAACTTATTTACTCAGAACTAACTTATGTCAGTGCAGTAATACCAATGCCAAATAAAAATGGCTGGAACCTTGCATTTGAAACATTTATGGCAATATCCAGCACCTGAAGCCATGCCAAAAGGTGTATCTTTTGCTTGGATAATTAATTCTGTTTATCACCCAGCCAATATGAATTACCATATTTTCATCCAGTGAGGAATATTTTCCTCTTCCTTTTTTTGCACTGATACAAATCATAAATTTATTTCCAAAGGGATCCAGATGCAAGCCTTCAACATTTCTGTAGGCAAAATAAACTACGACGTATGTTCTTCTTGGCAAATACAACATGCAAAAGGTGCCTGGAGATATGCTATACTGATTATGAGATATTATTGTGAGGTTTTATTATCCTTTTAAACAATAAAACAAGAAAAGAAACCAACATAAAAGCAAGCAGTTCTGCACCAGATGCAAGAATTTAATGCTATCCATTCCTGACTAGCATTTGGAACATGTGCTTCAAATATGCAACTTTTGTAAGTCTCCCCAGGTGAGCACTTGATCTTATCTTGCAATTTCTGCTTCTTTTCAAACAGTGCACAGCACAATCTAGTGGCTGAGTGATCCAAAGAATGTTTAAGATAAAATAAAAGTTGGGTTTTTTTTTTTTAACTTCAACACCATCATTCTCAAGTAAACATTAGATTCAGAAGAAAAATTTCATTGCAGTATCACACAATCTTAGAGGGGAAAAAAGAGTAGGGAAGAGTTTGGGGCTTGTCATCCTCCTCCTACCCCTTTCATTTTCAGGCAATTTTTCCTATGAACCTTCTTTCAGTTAGCATAAAAATCTTAACTCAGTCTTAAAATCCCAGAGTTTAAAAATACTTTTTGGTCACATATGGTGATAAAGGTTTTCAAAGACAAAGTCCAACAGTCAATCCAAAAGACTGGGGCCAAGTTCCTCTTCTTCAAAAGGTCTGAAACACATTTCTTGCAAATATCTAGTTCTAAAATAGGGGTTTTGAAGTCTCTGAAGGAGACAGATACAAACATACAGTAACCATAAATGCAGTAGGAAGTTCTTAACATAAACAAAACGATATCCAAATTCATGAAAAATGAGCATTTCCTGGAAAAGTTTTTCAGAGGGACGGTGTCTTTCCTTTATTAGATTCTCTTGCATAAGGTCTACCTTGAGGGAAGAAAAGCATCTGTAAAAAAGTTATATTAGAATTTAAGTTTATTGTTTCCTTTGAAGTGGACACGATGGAGACGGCTAAATGAAAGTAACATATAGATGAACAAGTAGCAAATCAGCTTTCACTTGTGATAAATAAATTATGAAGACTGTTCTCCTCAGCGGACATCTGTAAAGGCTTAACTGCTAAAAGAAGCATTTAGCTCACTTCAGAGAAATCTGAAGCATCCTGCTACTAAATTCTGTTTTCCAACTGGTTCTTATTTACAGTAGAGTTATTAAATATTTATTATAGCAGAAAGCAAGTATTTTCAGTTGTCCTAACTCTTTGTCTTTCAGTGAAGTAATAGGTTGTTTAGATTTTTTTACATGAACCTACAATGTCATTGCTAAGAAAAGACAGAAACAGGCCTCCAGCACTTGACAAGGCCTGTATACAAAAATATACTTGCCTAACTTTCTGACAATTTACTGGCTGACAGCTTGCTAAACGAGGAAGAGCAACACTACAATAATAGCTGACAGATGCTGTTTCCACTAACTTCCAAATTCCTTAAACTTTTCCAAAAACACATGCAGAAACCGATCTGCTTGTCTGTCGACTTTCGATTCCAAGCAGTGATGTTCTGATACCACTGGCCTATCACTTTACATGGGACATTTTTACATTATTCAAATGCACACAAACCCACAAAATGACAGGAAAAACATTTGACAAAACTACTTGTATCCTGACTTATGAAGCATGCTACTTTGAAGTGACACCTGTAGAAAGTTTCTAGAATCCAAATTTAAAATATAAGCGCAGTGTTAAATTACAGTTGCCAAGTTAATCAAGTCTCTTACATTTTCTGGCACTTGGTTATGAGAAGGAATGACAAATGGGATGGTGCAGTCTGTGCTGATTAGTGTCTTGTTCACCTTTTCATGCGGGCTAGCCATATTCAAATGAAGGGGAAAAATGCTCCCGTTGAAGAACACCTAACCTAACCAATAGGTCTAAACACCAGTGGTGATTTCCTATCAAGTGCCTCATCTATTAATTTTCAATTTCATAAAAGCCACGTGACACAGAAGTCATGCTCTTAATAATTAACGCCATTTGCACAAGCTTGTTGGCAATATCTAATATGTTTGCCTTGAGATTTTTTTTCACTACTCATATGCTTTACCAGTTGAACTTGAATGCTGGTAGATTTTTTGCTCTTCATTGGAAAGTCATAAGCAAGAACAGAGCCTAAACTGTGTGCTCAAGATCATGAGCTATTATTTCTTTCGAATGAGTCACCTGAATTCAGTGCAGCCAGATATGATTAATCTCATCTCAGCTACCTAAACGGTGAGCACATAGTAAATAATACCAGCTTCTGGGATACTAAACAAACAAACAAAAAACCTCCATTTTGAATCACATCTCTCATGTAACATGGAGATACCTGCTGGTTTTGAGAGTCCAGATCTGTGAAGACCTTAATGCTCTGATGGAGAAAGAGAAGATGCCAGGCTCACCATACCCCACTTAAAATGACCAGAGAAGCTGAAATGTTATGCGGAGGTTCTACCCTTAAATGCAGTTAATGCATATTGTCATCTTCCAATGAAAATCACAGCACTAATATTTTCTTATGCCCTCCATTACTAGGTAAGTGGCAAACAAAAGCAACAGCAAGAAGTCAAAAGGGAAATCACAGAATCAAAAGTAATTTTCCCTTGTTTCCCTCTTCTCATAATGATACTGTAAGCACGTGCTTCACTGTGCTGCATTTCCTTTTCAGGCTATCCAAAATCCCTCTTCCTGGGAAGAGTTAATCATAACCCAAAGGCACATAGGGTTTATAAGTAACATAGTTCCCTTGGAAAGGCAAGAAATAGTTTTTAATTTGATCTCTGGTATGCAGAGTTGGTGTGCAGACTACAGCAGACAAAAATCTCAGTCCTTAGCGAAAAAAGCAGTTCATAAAAACAGGTCTGCAAGACTTAACACTCTAGAGCAGCTCCACAGAACCCTTTTGATTAATAACATTTAGAACCCAATCTGCTGCATGTGGCTCTACTGATGTTTCATGAGAAACCCTGAAGGATACTGGGGTCCCCCAGTTACTTTAATCACTGGTTAATTTCATTGGTCTGACTTAATGGCCTGACTGCTGTAGGCAGACAAATACTAATTTTTAAACATTTTTTATTTAATTGGGGGTGGGAGGAGCTGATTATGTACTGGCATCTTAAGCAGTTTATGTATTTCAGTCACTGACTTGTTTCTACGCAAGCAGTCAGGAAAGAACAAATAAAACTGGTCTAGGAAGCATCCAGAAGCTCTACAGATCCAGCATACTTGATCGCTTCGTAGTCAGCGTTACACAGTGTAAGACTGTGTAGTCTTCAACTTGCTGTAAACCTGTAGTGCCAACATCACATGCCTTAAGAATGCCCGACACCTTAAGAATGCTCTTCTGCTCCAGGACTCGGCTCAGTCCTCCTCGCCATGAAACACGACGCTCAACAAATCCAGTGTCAATGCGTGCTGCTCAGCTGACCAATATTTCTTTAAGTGACAGCAGCGAAGGAAAGGGAGCTGAGAATGCATACTTCCCACAACTGAACACAGAAGTTACCTAAAAACACCTAGTTTATGTGGGAATTTTAAATTTCTGAGGCTTTAACCGTCTAAAAAAACCCCTTCTGAGAGGAATAAAAAGCAGAGCCCAAGCTAAACTATAAGCATAGATAGCTGATCTAGGACAGAAAACAGATTTTCATATTTACTGTGACAGCTGGATGAGCTACACAAATCACCTGTCTCTCCATTTCCTTCTATCCATCAGACTGTGTTTATCCATCTCCTCTTCTGCCTGTTTTCTGCTTTAGAAAAATATATACAGTACAGCTTAAATTATTAATTTTCTGTTCAGTTCATTCTAACACTAGTTTCAGTGCACTGACCTGTATAACTAATTGATATAGCTAAAGTATTATCTACAACATTATGCATTATTAACTAAGTTTGGTCTCTTAAAACATTCGCATGATGTGTCAAAATAACATACATTGTCTGGCCTATAAAATGATTTCTTCCTTTTCATATCATCCTCAGAAAAAGTAAATTAAACATAGATCGCTTTATTCTTGTATCAGTAGCCAGATTAGCAACTGATACCCTAATCTTGCTCTCCCCGAATAAACTCAGACCCTGCCATAGGTATTATTAATCCAAGCTTTTTGCCACATTGACATACATTAGTAAAAAGTGTAACATCTCTGAGCATATAAAATGCTCTCAACTTTCATGAATTTCAAAAAGACAGGCAAGAAGCATTTCATGCTAAGAGTAAATAAAAATCTTTTTCAGAGTCACAACAAATACAGAAATTCACTGAACCCCTGCCAGGAAAAACTGCAAACTCTTTGCCCTCTCACCTAACTCAAAAGTCTTGTACCTCCAGGGAAGGGAATCCCAGCCAACATCATATGCTACGTTTTCTGCTAAGTCATCACTGAACCTAATGTGTAGGACTGCAACAGATTACAGAAGAAATGAGAACATCATTATTAAAGCTATAAAAAGCTTAAGAAATTACGTGGGGTGATGCACTCTGGTAAAAATATTGAAGCTAACTTACACAGTTTGAAAAACACAGTTGCTATCTGTAGCTTCACTGCCTACTCTTCCTTTCCTGTCATGTATTAGAAAAGCTCCAACGTTCTGCTCCAGCAAACCAGTAATTTATGTCATTTGAATGCATTGTCTTCAGGAACAGTAAGAAGGAGCTGAGGACATTTTGCTGTACTGTCAGAGGGAAGGAAGGATTGGGCCACTGCAGAGCTGGCACCTTCCAATAAAACCTGTGAGCATTTCACTAATTAGGGTGTTTTCCTAATCAATATTTGTTTTCTTAATCAAACCATTTGTTTTCATCAATCTTTTTACTTGCTCTTTCAGGAGTTAATGTCAAAAACCTGAAATTTCTTTGCAGTTCTTACAGACCAGCAAACCAGAAGCTGGTGTGATTTTTAGAGAAGCTCTGTTGATTAATTTTCTGATACCTTTCCTCATGCAACAACTCTGGCAATATCAAATTAATTCCATCCTCACTGTCCAAACAATCACCTCCTGTCGGTCTGTGTAATGCTTTATTTCTTGGTTTTTGAATTTTAAGTCATAACTAAATAATCTTTTTCCCTCTGAAATCAGAGAGCGGATCAGCTGAGCTTCCAAATGCCATGAGCACATAGCAGGAACTCCCACAGCCTTTGGAAAGGAGATATCGGAGCAGCTTTCTTGCCTGAAATTTTATTTTTTTATACTGAAATTTTATTTTTTATACTGTAAGATCAAAAGAATGTTTAGAGCCCAAAAGCCTTAAAGGAAAGCATGTAGAAAGCATTACTATCACTGAGCTTCAATCCCCGATGAAGGTAACAGTCATAATGCAAGTCTTCAAATGCAGTAAGACAAACCTGAAGTCCTTTTCTCTTTCACTCAGGTACCGAGTTGTGTTCATAGATATGGTGCCCCCTGCTGATCACCGAGTCTCTGAGCCTGGTAGGAACTTAACCGCGTGCACTCCATTAACTGTTCTTCTAGTTGCTTTAAGCATACAGGACATGAATTAGCGTCCCTTAAAAATAAGTTCTAATAGTCCAGGTGCGTGCCCCAACATCACTCAGCTGCAGGGAGCCTTGTGCACCTTGCTGCTTACACGGTGAGAAAGTGAGAAAGACAGAGGCCGCAGGAACCAATCCGCCAGGGAGTCCCCACCAGTCCTCCTCACTTTCAGATGATCCTGAGCAAAAGCAGATTAAACCAGCCCAGTTCCAATGACCAGGACAGAGCAGCCTATTTCTGGAGCACTGCTGGCCTCCTGCAGCTGCTTAGAGAAAGAGCAGCTCTGACTCACTGTTGTATTGCAACTTCTTTTCTGACAGCAAAAGGATGGGGCTTCTTCCCTGGTAATGAAATCAAATGAAGTCTCATCGAAGCACAGCACTGTAGACTGCTGAGGACAACTGGTCAAACACAGGGCTCATAGTTTTCATCCACTGTTGAAATCTAACAGACTCATTGCTCACAGCCGCTACTGGCACCCAGGGTGCGAATTCAAGCTAACAAAATCTGAAAGCCATAGACCAACATATTTTTAAGCTCTTGCTGTACAGATAATTCTGCTTCCTCAAGCTAAACAACCAAAATGCAAACCACCATAGCCCACGGTCTTAAACTGGCAGTTTCTTCAGACTTCAGGATCTACAGCAACTGGACTCTTTCATTCCCAAGAACAGTTCCATTACAGTAAGTTATGAAGGTTCCTAACAGTCCTGACAACAAATTAATTTTCTGATATATTTCATTGCTATATACTTAGATTATCAAAAAAAATTTGCCCATTACATTCCATAAATAATAGCTTTCACACTGACACTGTTAAATGTTGAAAGCATTTCATCAAGTGCTTTCAAATATTAAAAATTTATTCGAAACATCATTCTGGCTGAAGCCTGTGAATGGCTCCATGGTCAAAAACTGTAATCCCCTTAAAAATTAGGCTCTCAGAACAAATAATCACATTTATAAATTCTGTAGTATGTGTCTTCAGGCATTTTCTGTTTTGGATTAACATCTGTTCTTCACACATTCACAGCAAGAATTTTAGTCTAAAAATACGTGTGTAAAGTGAACACCTCCTTTTGTAACTCAAATTAAGGCTTCTTCATCATCTCGGTTGTGGCTAAGAAAAGTATTCCACATGTACCCTTTGTCATAGCAATTTTAAAAAGAAGACTGTTATATGCTGTCTTGACCATTGGTAGAGGTAAAAATAGGAACCTAATATATTTTTGGTTTGCTTCTGTAACAAACAATTATGCAAGATTACTGTGCAACCGTTTGTCTGGATCATAATACACAATTTGCTATTAGAATCTTATCCTGAACGAAGCATGTTTACCTACCTACACTGCTTAAAAAACCTGAAAGTATGTGGAATTTCACAGATAATGATTTGGCTTGCCATGCCCAAGAAAAAGTATATGAGATTCATTTAAAACAATGTGTATGCAGAAAGGTATTTAGATTCATCTCCTATTATTTTAGGCTCTGTCAATGAAGGAAGTAGCCTTGCTCTCTTAGATAAAACTAATACCCTGTCCTCACCTCGCCTTTTCCAGCTCCCAGCCATGACATGCCATTTATCCCACCAAACAAAGCTCATCATTAGTGTTCCATTCAGACCTAGGTAGAGAAATCACTTTATCACACCATCGCAATACAGTTACCACCACATTTGGTTTTTTGTAAGCAGAATGCCACCTCATCCTCTCCAGCACTGCCAGAAGCTCAACCTCAGCACACCTGATGTTGGGACATCAACTCACCGAGAAGAAGCTAAGCTCAGGTCATGCCGGACACATCTATACTCGCTTTGGGAGTCGGTGCCTGCACACTTCCATCGCGTACATCATACAGTTTGGAGAAAGCTGGGTCCAATGTCATCATTCAAATGTAAAATGATACGTTCACCACCCAGTTTGTTAAAGAAAGGCTCTGGGATAAATGAAAGGTAAAATCCTTGGGAAAATAAACTCAAGTCTGTAAAATATTAGCCAATGTTTTCATAACTTTTCCAGCAACTGTAGTTTCTAACAGATCAACTGTGAGTGTATAAAGCTACACGGAGAAGCCTGAGTGACAGAAATAGACATATAGCAACTTTTCCTGAAATGCACAGATATCGCATCCTCCAAACTTGCTGAAAAGTACAACTTTGGTTATAATTTCTATTTTTTATACTTGAAGATGAGCCACAATGAGAAACCTTATATCGTTTTTCAGCTATGCTATGTCCACATATTGACAGGTGTAGTTGTGAAGGTACAGAAAAAAAAAAAGCTTATTTTTGCCAAGTTAAAGTGACTAAAAGCATCTTTTTCATACTGAAATACACAGTTAAAACAAAAATATTTTTCAGGCAGTTCTCGCAGAGAGCAGAGGTTCACTGTTCACTACATGCCCATGGCAGGAAAAAAAAAACAAACCAAACCCAAAAACCTAACTTCCACAAGTAATTTACCATCTACAGCAACTACATGCTATTTGTCTTTACTTCTCTTTTTTTTTTCCCCCAACTAATTTTTTTTTTTTTTTTTTTTTCCACCAAGAAAATGTTTATTCTCCGCCTGCCTTGCACTGCTGGCCATAGCTTTGTCTTTTTCCTTCCCTAAGTAATTATTTACTCTCTGCACTATGTTTCCCATTATTACTATAAACAGGATAATTTAAATCAATGCCATGCAGAGTTCCCATAAAAGACTTGAAAGAAAAATTTAATGAAGCTAAGACTAACTGGGTGGCTGAAAGTATTCGCAAAAATAAGGTCAGTCTCTGTACTTTCCAACCTTACAGTTACCTCCTTCCAATCCATCTCTGAGGAGAGCTCTTCAGTTGCATTGAGAAGTTGAAGAACAGTAACAAGAGGGTTAAAGAGCCTGTTGCCTACAACAGGTATTGCTCACAAAACTAATGGTCCCTGTTTATCTATTGAACACCACAAACCATTTATTCTATAATTTAAATAAGAAATCACACTCTGATTATTACTTTTTGAGTTTCCAGTGCTCAAGGCATGACAGGCACCGCAAATACCATCACAAACACATGCGAACTGATGCAAAGCAAATCAACCATGCAGTTAATAGGGGTTTAGATCATGCTCTATACACTGACCTGGTCAAACTGAAAGACCCTCTCAAGGAGGCCAGCTTCTCTGGACAAGCTGGTGATTACCTTCAAAACCTTGCTAAAGTTTATTCCTAAAAAGTGAATACTCTGCAGGTGCCTGTGTAAATGTGGTAGTTTCACTTGGCTTAGAAAACACTCCCTAATTGTCAGGTCTATATTACTTTTGCACCAGGATCCCTCAACATTGCCAGAAAAATTTGAAATGGGCTTGGTGAGAAACTCCTTATAGGTAACTCAGCCAGGGACAAAAATCAGACAAAAGACAAAGGTAAGAAGGAGCTCTCAGGTCATCTAAACTACAGCTGTGATTTTTACAGTGTGTGGACTGTAACTACCACTAGAAAAATCCTTTCCAAGTGGCACTAGTGAAATGAGTAACCATCTTTCTTAGACCTCTAGATTTATTTAAAACTCTAGACTTGGAGATCAAAATGTTAAAACCTCTTCAGCTGTAACACACCCAAATATAACAAACAAACTCTGGAAGAAAATGTTTGTAAAGATATCCAAGATAGTTGACCATTCCAGTACTTGCAGTTTAGCCCATGACCTCTTTTAATTCTGGCCAACCTGTAGAATGATTTATTGCTATTTAAACAGTTTCACTCACTCAAAAATTTAAACTAGAAGAGCCAAAAACTGTCTTGCATTGAAAACCTTTGCCAAGTAACATCTAGCATCAGGAAGATATCAGCCTACCCTGCTTCTTCTGCTTCCTAGTAAGGGGAAAAACCGTAAAGCATAAATCACTTTGCTCTCCCCTACGGCCATAGAGTCAGTCAAATAAACTTTCTTAGTGCTAAAATGACATCCCAGGTTATGAGAACACACTGCAGCATGCATTTCTTAAGCTCCTTCATAGTATTTGTGGCATACATCAGGAATGCCAAGTCACTTGCATTTGTTTCCCTCTTCAAAAACCCCACATGCTTGGGTGTGGGGTGTGTTACCCAATAAATTACAGAAGACCCAGCAGGGGAGCTGAACAAAATCTGCTTGAAGTTATTAATATTTTAGGCAATTTTGTTGGCTTCTTTTGCCTTTAAAAAACTTAAGGAAAAAAGGAAATAAAAGACCTGCTTTTTCTATTAGAAATAGGTTTTGATTTTGTCTGGATTATAAGAATTTATAGCATTGTTGAAATGCCCTGGGACAGCCCTGGAGACTGAAGTCATTTATTTACTCATAGAACAAGCACAAACTATGCAAGCACCTGCCCCAGGAGCCCGGTTAAAAGCCCCTTGGACCAGACATGGAGAGACAACTCACAGAGGTGAAACAGGGTGCCTTGCTTCCCAGTCCACTTGTGACTGCTCCCCCCATACCTGCCCCCAGACTTGTTTTCCTCTCTCGGAGAGAGTGCATGAAAAGCAAGTCTACCACCTTGCAATGGCTCAAAGAATTCTTCAGAAATGTGTTTTGAAAGATGGCCTACTTTAAATGAAGCATCAGACCTCCTTTAGGTCACTGGTGTGGCTTCAGGTCTTCATTACTAAGCAAATGGGTAACTTTGAAACTTTCTAAAAGAAGAATAATGGGGGGAAAAAATAGAATATGAATTCACACAGACAGAGAGCAAACCCAGAAATAATAGCTACAGTCACGAGAATAGCAGTTACTATTGAGATTTATGGAGTGTGATGTACTAAAGTGTATAACTAAGCAGACAATCTAATGACTCAAAGTGCTAAAAAGAGGGGAAAAATAAATCCACAGAAGTCACAAGATTGGCTTTCAAGATTAATGGGGATAAGTCAAACATTCCAGATGTTCTAATCCAGTGTTCTTGTCTCTATGCTACAGAAAATCACCTTTCCCAATGAAAAAACAACATCTTTCTTTCAACCTGTGCTTTGGTTCCCATTACCACTCATGAATAGTCAATGTTCATTTATCTACTTTTTCTGCCACTTATACAATCAAAATGAAGGAGCAAAGGCATTTTGCATATAAAAAACCCCTCTAATAAAAGTCTCTCTGAAGACAAAAAACTATAGAGGCATCCATAATATGTAATTTATCAAGATGAAATGGAACCGTATTTTTTTTCATAATTGCTGTTTAAATTAGATGAAAACAGTACTATCAGTTCTAAAACCATCATTGTCACCATTTTTCTTCTGATGTAAAAACAGCAGTATCACAGCTAAGTACATGCTCTATTTACTGGACAAAATTTACTGTTCTAATTACTGGACGTGTTACAGCTAATGGAAAATAAGAGTTATTGGCTTTTGCTCTGAAGAGGAAAGCTGTTCAACAACAAGGTAACAGGAGGATATAAAAGAGACTGGGGGTTCTGATGAGCCTGTGACTTGCTGTTACTATGGAAATCAGTGATTATAACAAAATATTCATGTTTTAATCGTGTTCCCTAGTGGACTGACCTCCCTAAATTAAGTCTATATTTAAATCCAAGACTTTGCTAATTTATTAATCCAATATCAAGCACAAGAGTCATCTAGAAAGTCACAGAAGACCACGTTTGTTCATGCATGCCCAATACAGAAAGCTCAGACTGAACGGCCAGATTCCAGCAGCATAGTTCTGCTTCAGTTATTGCAAAGCCATCACTGGCTTCGCTGAGCATCTGGACCCCAGCAGACGAGGACACTGAATTTTGAGTTCCATCTTTTTCAAAGAGAAAGGGCCGTCCTCTATGTTAAGGCCAGCAATTTTAACTCTCAGATTAATGTGCTGTATGAGCTACACAGGTTTTCTGAAGCACCTTTTTGAAAAGGACTGAATAATATAACTGCATAAACTGAGCAACCACACTTCAAGGTGCTCCAACTTCCACACCTCAGCATTATCTACAAAGCAAACATAAGGGTCCACAACTTGAACTGAATATAGGATACAGCAACCTGGAAATTTAAACAGAAAGAAACCACTTCAACACTTAGTAGTTTCAAGAGATGCCTGCTTAGATTTGATCTTCTGAAAGGTGTGAAAATTAGTTCATAGTCACTATCAAGTCTATACTTTTATTTTTGACAGAAACCTAAGAATTGGATTGCATGGCTACTTCCAAGGTCTGCCTTACTCTCTCTAATTCAGTCTCTAAAATTCACTACAACAAATCTGAAATCCATACCCTGTCATGTTTGGTCCTTTTGTAATACACAAAAAAAACACAACCCAAAAGAACAAAGTAAAAACACTGAAGCTAAAAATATATGAAAAGGTTTTTTACAGAAAGAGCCTGTTTACCATGCTCATGTAGGAGGCAGAATCTCAGAAGTGCTTTGAATATCACTGATACATGTCTGTGATGAGCAGAGCCTGGCTGGTTTGCACTGAGGGAGCCTGCCTGCTGCTGGAGACAGACTTCGGACAGAGCTCCTGAGATGATGTTGGTCTTTAGGAGGTACCAGCCCTTATATATTTCATATATATATTTATTTCAGACAGACCTTTAAGGAAAGGGCTTGGTTTTGGTTTTTTTTTTTTTTTCTTTTGTATTTTGTTTCCAAATTTGCAGTCGGAAGGCAAACATTGTATTTCATTGTATTTTACTGACCCTTCCTTAATGAGGTATAACAAGAAGAGAGATCTCAGCGTGACCTGCCAACACGTTCCCCGGGAGTAACAACTTCTCACAGACCCACAGAGTGATTTACAATCAAAGGGTGTTTTGGGGGCTCCCCAGGAGATGAGGAGAGGACCAAGCGGCTTGGGAAAGTCCATGTGTCAGGTCAGTGGTGTGGCACTTCCATGGGAGCTGTAATCACTGCCACATGAGAAGCAGACACTTGGAGGGAAAAGGACAACTTTTGTGATTTTATAGCTAATTATGCATGTGGTTACCATATTTGAAACCTCACTCAGCTTCCCACATAACAATCATTCCCTGCTACAGAAAGTCACACGCCAGCTTTAGGTCTCCCGCCTCTGTCTATCCCAGTCAGATGGAATCCGTTGACGATGCAGAGCCAAGAATGTGCAAACAGCGTGGCTGACTCTGCTTCTCATCTCTGCATTTCAACAGTGATGCAGAGAGATAAACAACTGTGCTCTGAAATGAGGACTACAACAAATACTTTGCAAGTACATTACTGTCCACAATTAAATAAAAACCCAATTCCATTTTAAAAAACTTTAAAATGCAAAATCCTGCATTGCATTTTTCAGAGGAGCATTAAGAACAACTTCAATAGGTTAGCTTCCAAATAAAATAAAGAAACCGGCCTTTATTAAATTATATGGAAGGGGGTCAGAGATTAAAAATCCTCTGCCTCTCATTATTAGACTTGAGATGACAGATTCATTCCAGAGCACAGAAGGAAATACATTATCCCAAAACAGGATATGAAGTTCAGTCCCAGTAGATTAGTCTCTGTTAAATAAATTTATTGTCTAATCTTTTAACTCTCCCCCCAAACTACAGCCCAAGATTCTCTTCCCTATCAGCATTATATCCCCTTTCCTTCCCCCTACAACTCTACCCCCAAAGGTCCCCAACAACATTGCCCTCTGGTCTCATTCCCACTAGGATTTTGATGGTGCATGAAACTCATAGAAAAACAAGAAGTGATGGGAGCAGAAGGGAAAGGACTTGCAACTGCAGTCAACCAACTAATAAAACCATGCTGTGCTCTGAATGGTTAGGCAGAAGAGAAAAGCAGGATAAATGTTTTGCTTGCTTTAAACAACAGCAGAAAGCCTGGTGGTGAGCTGCTCTTGTGTATGTTCCTAGTAACCGCTTTGTAATCTGGAAACAGACATTGAAGAAAACCTTCAAAAGAGCTGTATTAGTACAAGGGCACTTTCTGGGAAGAATTAAATGTGCCTTCTAGCTTCACATAGTACAAAGAGCAACTCTATCCCCTTTTTGTTTACCAAGGCTGAAGCAATCTTCCATACAATGATACATTTCTAATACACTGTTTAGTCTAACTTTAGACTCCATGAAATTATTTGCAAAGACAGGGATTCCCAAAAAATTCCACTAGAAGGAGGCAGTCTTGCCCTCATGCTCCCTTTCCCTCCCTTTAATTGCATGGAATTTAATTGTATGATTTAATTCTATGAAAGAGACACACTACGACAAAACCAAAATAACCAGAAGAGAAGCACTTCCGAAGTGCTGCAGCCAAAAATATTTCTATATGGCCTCCAAGAAGGGTCTGTCACTAAAAAGAACTATTTCACAAGGACAATATGAAATACCCCTAGACTCACCGAGCGGTTCAATACGTAGAAGTGCTTGTGTTTTCTTCCTTTAACAGTAAGTTAAAAGAGATACTTGACCTCAGCCCTTGGCAGGTTTTCCCCTAGAAGAGCTGTGATGGACCATCTTTACACAATGAAAAAATTGCAGAGAGATTGGTTTCACCAACAGAGTGTGCTGTCAGTTCATTATTAAATTGAGGTTGACCAGTAAGAAAAACTTGGTTTATTGTTTTATCTGGAGATCTGTTGCCAATACTCAGTTCTCTAATGAGATGTTTAAATAGCTATATCCGCTTAAAACAGTTGATTTTCACAGCATCTGCTGCAAAATGCCATTCTTGGCTACCTCTTGCATCGCTGATGATGTAGAGTCCCGAGCTGCACAACTGTTTCTTTGCAAACCCTTCTCTTATTTACGTTGGGGTTTTTCTGTTTCTCTTTAGACTCTGGGTGGAGAAGACATGGGAATCACAAACAACGCTTGGCGAGTCTTCCCATGACCAATGCTTAAGATAACCATCCCTAGCTATAAAAGTATCCTTATTTAGACTATTTTTTTCTCTCGAATTGAATAATTCTAGGAAGGTTACTCCCTCAACTTGCACCCTACCGTTTCAATTCACTGTATTTTCATAATGTACAACATGCTGATTTTTATTACTGAAATCTATTTCTAAAACAATTACTGTGGAACAAATTGAGGTTTAAAAAAAAAAAAAAAAAGGGCAGTCAAGTAAAGAATCCTGTTTTATTTTCTGTAGAGTTTTGGGGTTGTTTTACTCCATAACTTTTTAATATTTCTACTGATCTTTAAGAGATTTAATGCTATCTCCATGACAAAATGTTACTCATACATTGATTTCAAAAAATTCTTGACATAACTCTCCAGAAAAAGAAAGCTCTGAATTCTCATTATACTTGAATGAAAAAGAGAGATATATAGCAAAGGCTAAAGGCCTTCAGCCAGAAGCCTGCATAACCTATTAGACATACATTCTACTACCCTTTCCTTGGAAATTCATTTTTCAAAAAGTTACGCATTTGTACGTAAGCAAAAAACCATTTGTTTCTCCCTGTTGATATAAGCCATGGAACAAGCAGCCTCCCTCTGTTCTGTGTACTCAAGCATTGCTTTGAAAACAGGCTTCAAGTCATGTGGTGAAAGCGTATACAGGGCTACAAAGTAAACTGATCTACCAGACATCTGTAAATTACTCCCAATGCAATATAGAGGAGACACATCTGCACAGAAGTATTTACGGGGACATAGAAAAAAGGCACACGCACCCCCCTGAGCAAACTCCAGCACTACTAGGCTGACCAGCCGAGCGACTTCAGCAAGATCCTCTTAGCACATTCCTAATTTCCTCCAATAAGCCTTATGCTCAGTGGAACAACCACGTAGGCTCTATCCAAAGAAATTCATGGCTTTTCAGAGCACTGGAAGAATGGGACGCATCTACAGCTAGGGTAAATAAGATGACATTCATACAAATCTACAGCAAGATACCCAACTGAGACCTTTGGGGAAAGTATACTAAGGATGGGGTCTATCCCTATCCAGATGCATCCGGCAGCACCACACAATTCTGACTGAACAAGGAAAAAGCTGAAGTATTTCTTTTTGTCAGTAAAAAGAATACTAAAAGTCATCTGCAAAAATCATATAAAAAGAAAAGACAAATGAAGACAGCACTCCTAGTGCCTGCCTGACACCGTCTGCACTCCAAGAACAAAATCTCCTGGTTCTATTTCATGGCAGAATCTGTAAAATGAATCATCATTTCCATTAAACACAAGCAAATGAACTATTTTTTCTTTGTATTATAAATATTTGGCTAAACTGCCCATTTAATGCAAGAATTCTCAGATTACAAGGGCAGGAGAGAGAAGAACAAACACTAATGCTACTTGACTCAAAATTCAGCTGCATGGCATGAACCAAAAACCAAATGAGTCTATCCATAGAATTCAGAACAGAATGGACTACCGTGCTTAGGAAGTCTGATCTTTTGTGTAACACAGACTAGTCTTACCTACTATGAAATTATATGAGCTATTAATACAACTTACCTATTCTGAGCCTTTAAAAAGGATATGCATTCTATATTAAACACCAAGTGATCACTCACACGTGCTGGATTAACAGTGCACCATCACTGAGATTTTTATGTTATACTAAGCTGTCCCCTCAAAGAAGCACTGTACCAAGGTTCCTACATGGCTGAAAATATTAACATCTAAACTAGGGAAGGCTTTAGTCTAGCCAGCTTGGAAGGTCTCACTCATGGAACTGGCTGCTTTCAAAGGTGATACTTTTATCAGTATGACTACGTTATCATTCCACCTAGCTGCTTGAAGTAAAGCCTAGCTCTGGATGCCATAGGCACGTTACTACAACTCAGATGGGATTTGCTGTGGGACTGTCCCTGTTACCCCAAGCAAAAAACAAAAAGAAAAAAAAACCAAAAGCAACCCCACCACCACCACTAACCAAACTCCTTTCTTTCCAATGAAACCTCATTTTTAAATTGCTCATTAGACAAAACTTTATTTTACTGCCTCTTGAATAACAACCATCTTTTTAAAGCGAGTGCAATTGCAGCAAAAGTATTCCAGGTAACTCATAACACAAAGGAATGGGGCCTAAATAGGAAAAATTCACACATCTCTCCCTTTAATCCCACAGCAAATTGTGTGCGCCAACAAGGAAAGAAATACATCTGAATTGCAATGCCTGGAGTTACTGTTTTCCTACTCTTAAGCACAATCAATCACTGAATTAGATACTCGTTTGAACTCCCAAGGGCTGATATGTTCTAAGTGACACGTACTGCACTGCCCCAACAAAATAATCACGGTATGAAACGCGATGTTTGGGTGCTACGTGTGAGTTTCCAACATGCCATTCTCATGCTGTCATCTCCAGCGCACGCGTTCCTTCTAATTGTGTGCCTGTGCATTTGATCCACTAACCCAATCAGTCAGAGCAGATAATCATCACGTATTTGAGCAATTCTTTAAACAAAATTTCTTAAACACAGATGTAGTAGACAACTTATGGAAAAAGTGACTTTTTTTTGGAAGTATGCTCAAAAAAAAAGTTCTCATCCTACTAGGTGTGGGTTTAAAAAAAAAAAATCAGAGTTCTGGTTTCATAATGGATGCCAAACATACTGAAAATGCAAGACAGAAATCCTTGCTGAGGAGGACTGCTTTAGAACCCAGTTTCTGAGTTTAGAAACTAATTAGTTCAGAAGCTGATTTAAAACCTAAGGCATTATAAACCCAGATTAACTGGCCACTTCTCCATTTCTCTCAGAATGAAAATGTGTCATTTCAGAAGGGTCATAACAAAATTAGCAAAGGAAAATGTAAGGAAATCTCTTCATACAATAAAAATGGAGTGACTAATGTGGATGACTCAGTTAATTGCATGACTTTCTACTAAGCGCATTCACAGGGACAGAAATAACACTAAATCACAAGGAATGTATGGGAAAATTATTTTGGACCAGTAAAAAAAGTTATGCCAGAACAAATATCTGGGTCTTCAGAGCACTATCTTCTTATGCAAACCGCAGCTAACAATGGTAAAAATATGGTCTCTGTCTCCTCGGGCTCTTCACCCAAGACCCTAGAGTCACAGGTTAATTCAGGTTGGAGGGAAGCTAGAATTGTCCCCAGTCCAAACCAGGGCCTGCTCTGAGGTCAGACATGGTTGCTCATGGCTCTATCCTGTCTGGTCTTCAAAACCTCCAAGGGCAGAGACTGCACAGTCTGTCTGGGTAGCCTGGGGTCTGCTGCTCAACAGTCTTAATGGAAAAAAAGTTCTTCCTTATATCCAAGATACAGGGTGGAGCACACAGAACAACAAAGCATCCTGAAGATGAGTCTCTTTTTGTAGCAAAATTCAGAAGTACACTTAACATCTAAGAGTATTCATGTTTTGTTGCATACAGAAAGTTATTGTTATCTATCTTTTGTAGATAAAATCAAGAAAAGCTGCTCATGTGAGTCTTCAGGTGCCAGATCTGAGGGGAAGCAATTTGGGATTGAGAACAGTTGGTGCAGTAAAAAGAGCCAAATTTCTTCTAATTTGAGTCTACCTGACCTCTTCACATGGCTTAATGCAGAGCACAAACCCCAGATCTGTCCTGAACCACATACCAAAGAGCTGTCAATGCCATTAGGAATAAAAGAGTTCCCCGATGAATATCAGATCCTTTTCTGTCAATTCACAAACACGCACAGCTCTGCACTAGCACGAAGGAAAAGGAACAGGTTGGAATGCAAGAGTATGTGGTTATTGGCAGAATATTATACATACGCTTATATATTTATTCAATAAATATTAAATTCATTTGTATATACAATAAGCATGATTAAGAAGCATTCCAGTTTCCTTCCAAACTCTTCTGAGATGCTAAAATGTCTGATATCCAAAGGACTTATGAAGGAGCTCTCCAACCACCCCTTAGTAGCTACCAAAACCTGGGAACATTTACCATTTTAGAACTCACAAATAAATTAAAATATATCAAGATACTAGAAAGCCATGACCATAAATTCACAATCCTCACAGCTGATGCATTTGGCTGAGTGTACTGCAATGTAAAATAATGAAAATTGGGAATGTCATCATGAATTTGGTAAAAAATAGAATTGCTAGTCCTAGAGAAAACTATTAATGCTAACTTGATTTTCTTGTCACCCCTGTTCTGCCTTAAGCAAAACAAAGAAAAAATTAAATGCAGTTGATGTAACGATTTTTGCAACAAGTACCTAATTGATTTTTCTGCCACTACTATAATTTACAAATAGTCCTATAGTAATTGTTTGGTTTAACTGAAAATATCACACAAATGCTCCTGTTAATTATATTGGGATATTAATTATGTCACATTCAAACCATAGAGAAATTATTTAAAGCTAGACAATGTATTCTAAAAATGAAACACATTTTACAAAAGAAAAACTAAAATGCACTAATACCGTAGGAAAGTAATGCCAAAATAATCTAATTTTGGATATTACTGTTGCCTCCCTAACACGTAACAGAGCATCAGGAGGCAATACAAACCAAGTAGAGGGTGGGCTCTTTTAGGTTTCAAGAGATGATTTTCCTTGCTAATACCAGCATGCGTTATGTGATCCTCCGTCTATTTTATTGCTCTGCCAAGAAGAGCCAACAGATTGTACCATCGTTCCTTTCTTACCAAGATTTTTGCATGAGAAGCTGGGACAGCCTTCAGCTTTACCCAACTCTCTAGGAGACTAAGTGTCCATGACAAGCTAATAAAACCCTGAAGCAGCCAGTTCCTGTGTTCAGTCCTTTCAAGCCAGCACCACCCACCCATCTGCCAGCTGTGTTGCCCTACGTCATGAAAGGGGATCCTGCAAGGGGAGTGCCCTCCTCCTCCAGAGCCCTGCTCTCCTGGGGGTAACACTCAGTCTTCCTCAGCACCTTCATCTGTCATGTTCTGAAGGAGATATTTCATGTCTTAAGACTAAAAATGACTAATGTTCATGAACAATGGAAATTTCTGGTCAGTGACTGGAATACAGATCTTCAGAGACATTTCTTTCACAAGCACAAGATGGAATTATCTTTCTTATCTGATCAAGTATTATTTATTAACTGAATTGAACATACAAAACATTAGGTTTTGGTCTCCATGCAGAGAAGTACTGGAATCTGTTTTTTTTTCAGTATTTATTTAGTGAGGCTATTGCCAGCACCAAAAAAAAAAAGATACGTTCCTGTTGCTTTTACCTCCTTTTTCTACCTCTGCATGGTCCATGACACAACATAGGCAATATACCATCTAATCAGCAATGACTACAAATGTTGGAGGCCACCTGTTAATTACCAACATTTATCATGTGAGAGCTACGGATAGATCTCTACTGGAGCCCCTCTGGAAGGAGCAAGCTTGCTCCTGATAAATGCAATATTTTGCATGGAAAAGACAGATGGTGTCTTTTCTATCAGAATCAGAAGCTGGTGATTATTTAGTTCTGCTTCTTCTGGATTTCAAACACTTGACTTGCTAACTCACTGCTAGGACCTGAAGACACCTAATTCAGGTGCTTAGACTGTGGCTGTAGCAAGTGTATATATTCCAAAGAATGATTTCAACAGATTATTTTGCTCCAAATATTCTTGAAACAGTAGTAGTGAGGCATTTGTGCTCACACAGAAAAGTAAGCAGCTACACCACAGAACACAGCACTTACCACTGACCTGTAAAATGATCAAGTAACTGCTTGCAAGTCCAACAGAAAGCTATTGGTAAGTACATGAGCAGACTTGCTATCTAAGCTTGGCCTAGCTTTTGAGTTATAACATTTATTATGTCGAGAACATCAACATCTTTCTAGTTTCACATTTCTCAACTTTTCAATTGAGCCAATAACATGAAAGAGCATTAAATTTACCAAACAACGGGGCAATCGCAAGGAAAAGTGATGACTCCGAGCCACAGGCTAAGCTCAGCGATTCATTTTTGTTTACCTTAAATGCATCTAAGATCCTTCTCATGATAACTTTGCTATAAACAAATAAGTTTTCCAATTGCATCATGTTTATAACAAAATCTTGACCCCTTGTAGCCTACAGTAATTACAGTACTCTATAATAATTACAGAACTACAGTAATTACAGTACTCCATCTTAACTTCTCAAAGAGGTAAGGAATTATCATCCAAATATGGACCACATTTGGGGAAAGCACCTGATATAAAACATGTTCAGCTCTGGTTCCACAAGCTTTCTTTAAAAGAATGAAAGCCCTGGGGTTTTTCTATGCCAGGTCTAATCCTCGATACACACTCGCATATGGTTGAACCAACAGCCGAGCCAGTGCAACACTGTGCAAAACCCTCCACAAGCAGCAGCGCCACGGAATGTGAAATTAGTGTCAAAATGACTTTCGTGGTTCGGTTTGTAGGTTCCCTTTTTTTTTTTTTTCTATTCAGAATTACATTTTATTTTTTCTTTAGGAAAAAACATGTAATTTAAATATTCTATTCCTGAAAGAAACCATTCTGGCAAACCACAGCTTTCCTGATTCAGTTTTCTTAAAACCAAAGCACTGACAGTATACCTTTTTTAGATGGCAAGACAGATAAAAAAAAATGCAAGAAAACAATAAAATTTTTTTGTCAAAACAGCTCCGCTTCTCTCAGCGAAAACTCTTCCAACACATCTGCCAATCTGCTTACACAAGAAGGAGCTCAAACTCTTCAACATGTGCAGAAAAGAACAGTTTATTAGAGATTATTCTGCACATCTTAGATTTGGTTTAGAGATTCTTAAACAAAGAAAAAGAATGGTCCCTGAACCCACTCTGGGACCCAATTCCAGTTGCTTCAGTAGCCTGAGAGCTGATAGGGACTGAGACTCAAAGTTCTAAACTTAAAACCAAGGTATGGCAGCCATTTTCAACAGCCGAGTGTGCTACAGCCAGTACTCACTTCAATTGCTATTGAAAAATCCTTGGGAAAATTCTGGAATGAAGTATTAGGATCTTAAAATCATTGTACTGAATGTTTCTTGCCAATGAAAACATATGATTTCTCTCTTTTTAGAGGGGATGTTTCATCAATATAGAGCATTTGTTTTGCAAAACACAGACTTTAATCACACGTCTTTGCTTTTGTATAGGTGTCACTCACTTGGTTAATTACCTCCCTAGAAATCAAGCATTACTGACACCTTGCAACACCTGACAAGGGAAATACACCAAATTGGGACATCAACAGAGACCAATCAGTATAAATTGTTTTCCCAATGTTTTCTTGAAAGTGTAACACAGGAGGGAAAGATACTTGTTGTTAAGGAGAGGGAGAATCGCTGCAATAATTATTGAACAAACAACTGTTTTCATTTACTAAGCTATATAATTACTTCAGATATGTTTCAACAAAGTCTAGCTTCATGCTAATGATACCTGTCTGGTTTGCATTACCCAGTTAACATTTTCTTCATGCACCTCAGCATAGCAGGCCACAGATAATTCATAATGGTTCATCCACAAATGCAAGAGATAACATTGAAAAACCTGGATTGAAATTATCCAGCAATGATCTTTTCATTCCTCACTACATGTCTAGGTTGATGTCTTCATCTCCTCTACCTGATTAACAGCTAAATCAGCAAAGTCTAGACACACAGTCACAGCAGTTGCAGTGGTGAGAAACTGTCCTACAGCTATGCTCTTGGCTGCTTGTTTCCTTTGATGGTAGCATGGCACCCCAAGCTATCCCGACAAAGATCAACCTATTGTATTTATATAGTCTTCCCCTTTCCAAGCCAAAGTTAAATGAAGTTGAAGGCAGCATCTACAGGACAAGCCATAGTCACAGCCTTAAAGGATTAGAAGAAGCCATTGTTTTCATGTCAGACATGTTTTTATAATATAGACCATGTCTATTCTTGTTATTTTATTTTCATCACCACACCAGCTTTTCAGCAGTCAGCCGACCCTTTCCCACACCACAGTTTTAAAGGCTCATAAACATTATCTTTATTATATTAGGAGAGATTCAAAAATTTTAAAACAGATGTGAAGTCACTCCTGCCAAGAGCCTACACACAGTGTGATTCAATAGGATGTGGGTGCTGTAATGCACTCAAGACAAGTCATTCTAAAACTCTGAGCTCAACTTGCTGAACAATTATTTTCATCTAGCAAAACAAAAGCTTAAAATAAATTAAGAGCTCCCATCTGCCTGGGACTAAGAGTGATCTGATGACCTGACTATGGACAGTCCTCAAAGACATTTCCATTGACAGCATGTGCAGACACAGAAGTGCTGAAAAAAAAAAAAATCATCTTTGTTTTTTCCTTTGCTTCTTAAAGAAGCCATATAAGGCAAATGGCATCCATCACACATCTCCTGGTAAAGAGAGACAACAGAAATTCCACCACTCACTGGGCATAGCTACCTACTGGCCAAATTTTCCCTTCGTGCCACTAGCAGGCTCACGGGGGCTTAAGTTGCTGTCACGTACCTAACGGCCACGAGCCCAACCACAGCAGATCAGCTCTTCCTGGGCCATGTGCTGCTCAGCCTTCCCTGCCTTCCTCCTCGGGGTTTGCTGTAAGCTCCTTCGTTCAGAGCCACAGCTCCTGGAGCACTTGTGGCTTTTTCTCATCATCATTTGGGGCTAAGTCAATATTTTTTCCCACAATGAAGAGTCTATCCACATGGCATCAGTATTTCTTTTTCCATTACGTCTCAGCAGTCAGTAGCTTTGGTTTTTCTAACTTTTTATGTGAAATCTCCACATGGTGCTATCTGCAGGAGATTTTTTTTTTGCACTCGTCTGTGAATTTACCACATTCATCTGTAGGTGGTCAGCTTAATTTCAATTTGAAACAGCTGAGAAGTTTGTATAAAATGAATAAATGGTAGTCTCAAGAAACAACCTTTCCCTGGGTAAAGATCAGGTTGGTCTTGGTTATCGTGTTTGTATTTTGCTGGGTTTTTTCCTTCATACCAAGACAATCCTGTGCTTCTTGTTAGTAGATAAAGAACATCTTTCAGCGGGTGTTCAGAAGGGGGGACTTGCTATGGCTGATACACTGGGAGGGCTCTGGAGATAAACATGCTACATTTCTGCTTTCCGACACCTCACTTGCACGTGCAGTGGCAGAAAAGGAAAGTGAAGAACAAGGAGTTAATGAATGTCACAGTATCAAGCGTCCCACTTCAGAGCTCACGATTCATTCAAACTGCCTCCTCAATAGGTACCCCAGCAAGGGTCCCCAGCTACTGCACCAAGACCCCACAGCAGGACAAGCTAAGAACACAAAGGGTTATTACAGTCCTGTTCTTGTTGGCTACTTAGAGGCATTAAGCGCACAGTTCATCTTTTTAACCACTTATCTCTCCCCCATGTCACATTCCTCAGGTTTCCTCTTACCGCTGCAGTCTAGTCTGCAGTTGCATTCAAGCAGTTGTGACCGCAACTAAATGATAGTGAAGGAAAAGGAACTATTTTGTCACTTCCACTATTTGTCTAACAGATAACACAGACAGTACACACAATGAGGCAGTAAGATGTGAAGTCTTGCAAAGTATTCCATATATTCAGCTCTTAAGTACTCTGAATGGCACTGAGCACAAGCAATCAAATCCTATCTGGTTTGAAAACCACCTACAGCCCAGCAGTATTTGCCATCTGGACAGATAAAATGAGGTACTGAGCAGGAGCAGTTTGCAGGGTGTTTATGTTGGCAGTGACACAGCAACATGAGCCTTCCTGTTTGCCAGGAGAGGGCAGACATCCCCGCAGCCTCCTCCTCTCAAAGTTCTGTGGGATATAAGAGGAGCTGCACAACTAGACAGGCACCTGAGTGTAATATGCTAAAAGTGAGAAGAAATTCATTTACAAAACAGGGTTTGCATTTGTAAATACACAATAGTAACTTCAACAGGAAATACTGTCAAAAGTACCCTGTAAACAACACTCTGCATAGTAATATACATACAGTAAATGCCCAGAAAGACTCCAGGAATTACTCCAGGCTGTGGAGCAGGCGTGTGTCTGTGACAAGTACTCCTGGCTCTAGGGAGCCCTGCTACCCAGCGAACACCTCCAGTACCAGGTTCTAGCAGTGAGGACTTGTACACAAGTTACAGCAAAGATGAACATGCAAACACAAACCCAGTCAGTTAATTAGAATACAAATTACTTACTCTTGTAGTGCATGCAAAATGTACGCTCACTTCCCTACAACTACAAGTTAACTCAGGCAAATCTTACCCTTGATAGGGTTTTAATTGTGGTGGAAGACAGGACCTTCTGTTTTCACATGTGTGCCACAAACCGGACCGCAGAGAGAGAGGGACCATGCAGATCTCCTCTTCTGTACGCTGAGGACAATACAGACACAGGACTCATGATGCCTCACCAAGCAGCTGGACTTGAAGGCTACCATCAATGCTATGTATGACACTACTGCCCTCTCCTGGAAGCAGCTCAACTGCATATCCTTAGACTTTCACGCCCGGCCTTCAACTTTATTTTCTTCTAAAGTTGGTAGATTCGAATTTTCCACAGAAGAGTATATAAATGGGATACTAGACTATGTTAGTGTGATAACCATGCAGTTATTTGCAGGTTCTCATAAGCAGCATTTTGTATTTCAAAAACCAAGATACAGTACTAGGAAGCTGATAGAAGCTTTCTCCAAAACCAGACAAAGTAACTGACCCCTGGACCAGTCAGTACAATTTAATACACTTCAACCAGGAAACTTAAATGCATGTGAAACCATTAAAGCAGATGGTCTACTCCATGGAGCACCGTCCAGATATCATGTGACATTAAAACGCAGCTTTCGCTTCTTATTTAAAACCAAAGTAAATAGCAATATAAAACCCCAGTATAACAAACTCACTGTGCAAGCAGGGATGTGCCTGGAGCAAAATTTCCTAATTTTCCTGAAAACATGCGTTTTGCTCTTTGGACTGATGCCATCTCTTTTTCTGTTGGCTCTGCCCCCTCAGGGCCACGCACTATTCAGCTGAATAACTGTAAGGTTCTCACTTGCAGGCAAATAGGAAGGACTTTAATGAATCACAACATTTTGTTCATATTTTGCTTGGAGGAAGCATTTTCCACATTTTCTCCCTCTTAGTGAAGTTCAGAGAAATTCCACCCAAACCCTGTATAACTGCTTTATTGAGACCAAAAGTTCACTGTCAGATCCTAGGGTTTCCCTACCAACTGAAAAGAAAGAGAAAAGGGGGCAGGGAAAATAAATGCTTGTAAGGGGAGAATTAACTAATGAGCTTGCTGAAGGTTACTTATACTCCTCCAGAGACCTATGAAGACCAAGGCTGTGAACAGAGCTTGCGCATACAGACAATCACAGCTCACATGCTGTGGAATGGTCTTTCAACTATAAAAAAATTCTTTTGAAATTCCTTCTCAGTGATACAGGATTCATTGGAACTAGAATTCCCATTGCTGTTCAATGTCAAATAAAGAGAAAGATATGCGGGGAGAAAACAGAAAAGATTTGTGCGACAGAAAAGATGACTTTCAGCTGGCCTGCCAGCAAAGTAAATGACACAGCCCTTGCCGCTTGGTTTTATCATCTCAAGTAAATGTCGGCAAAATGGAAATCAATGTGCAGTTACTCGCTCTTATTGCTTTGAATCCCGTGTTGCTCTTTGTTGGTTCAAAAAAGTCTAAGTGGCATTTTTGGTGACCTCAAATGGCCATTTGAGATAAGTATGGCCCATTAGGACAGCATGGAACAAAACTGCAGTTTGACTTCTCAACTGGGAACAGGACTTAAAGAAATAACTTCAGAAAAGAATCACTTGGACAGTAAAAGGTTCCTTATTTGGACTTGAGGAAGCTGAAAGAAAAGCTGGATGTACCATAAAACCAGCTGTACTACCTCTGCTAAAAGGGATGCAGAGCTATGCATTATAGCTTAATATTTAGATATATTTTCATGAAGAAATTTATTCTGCTTATTTCAAAGTTTTAATTAAAGGTTCAACAATGTTGGATTTTAAAGAGAGGAAATTATCTTTTACATTAATTTGTAATATAAAAGAGTCTTTCACTAAACCCTCACTAAATATTTCTCCACATTTAGATCAGCTAGACATTCAAATAACAAAGAATGAAACCACAAATAATTTCCAAAGAAATGCCATATGCAGTTCGAGGAGGAAAAAAAAAAAAAGGAAAGAAAAAAGGTAAAAGAAAGAGTTCAGTTCTATATTTCCTTCCTTTTTCTTTCTCCCATTCTTTTCCTTCCAGGCAACTGCTTCTGAATGCCCTGATGAACAATTTACCCCCATTTCCAAAACATAAAACTTAAACCAAGGATATATTGGGTACTTCAGAAAAAGCTCATCAAATTTACTAATATACTTTCAGAAAAAAAAGTGGAGGGGGAAAAAAAGGCTATTACAGATGTTTATGAAAAATACAAAAACAAAGTTCTAGGTGGGTGGAAGAAAAGCTGCTGGTGTTTATGAGGAGCTTCCAGGAAATCTGTGTTAGTAGTAGTTTTTTTTCAAGCCTAGCTTCTCTCAACAGAAGTGCACTAAGGGCATATTACATCCAGCAGCAAAAAAAGATTAAAATACCAACTTTTCTTTAACATTTTTCCATCTTGGTTTTACCTCAGCAGATCAGACAAACTACATTTACATCACTAAGGAGTTACCCAACAAACAAAAAACATGAAAAAACAAGTTACAAAGAAATACATTTCATATTTAGAGAACACCTTAGCATATTAGTGGGGTAAAGGAAAAACCATTTCTGCAACAAATCTGATGCAAAGAAAATTCACAAGTATAAAACAAAGGTTCACATTATATAAACCTATGAAATGTAAATACATCTTCAGCATGAGTCTCATCTCTCAGCTGCTTTACTTGCTTCTGGGTTTGTTTCTTCCCCCACCACCCCACCCCACCACCCCTTACAAAACTATGATCTTGTGCTTCGGATTCATGATGTGGATTTTATTAATCAGCAAAGCATCTGTGACTGCAGCTCCCTCCCATTCATACTGGCAGGGAAGACAACTGCAATGGCAGAAGTCAAGCAGTGCTGTCAAGGCTACACCACAGGGCTAAAACCTCTGCCTCTGTAAATTGTGTCAAGGTAATTATACTCTACAGGAAAATATGTTTAGATTTTGGCTTCATTTTAAGGAAAAAAAAATTAAACACAAAGCTAAGCTCTTCAGTAGCTGAAAGTGTAAATTAGTTCTGGTTTTAATTGCAAATTACATTCTTCAATTCCTTAATCTGTCCATGGAGAAAAACCTGGGTTCAGATTCTGTGTTTTCTAGTCTGTCCTTGAAGTTTGTCCAACTTCAGAAAGAGTTGCACACAGCAGAGAAAAATAAACCAAGTAAATTACCACTCCTATCTTCTAAGCCTGAATAGAAGGCAAACCAGAAGCAAAGGCAGCTTGTTTCTTGGCCATGACTAGTTCCCTCCTGACTGAAGTTTTTTTGCTGTGTTAGCAAGCCAGACTCAAATTTTTTTCAGCACTTGTAGCATTTAAAAAGTACATCCCTTGTTACTTAAGAAAACCAAGGTGTTGATATAGCCCTGTCCTTATTCTGGTCAGTTCTGAGGCCTGTCTTCCAGCTGTCTATATGTTCTCAGACTATTTTCCATTACAGGCATCAACCCCTCTAGATCATCATCAGGATCTACCACCGTCCTCCCACTTGAGTGAGGTTATGGCCCTGTAAACTTGGTTTCCACAGAAAGCCATGTTACCAAAAGTGTGGAAAAAAAACCCCAAACCATGCACAGAATTACACAAGCAGTATTTCCACAAATAAGTAGGGGAAACGTCAAACTTATTAAGCAACGTACCAATTAGACAATAAGCTGTGCAGTACAAACTGCTTTGCCCAGCACAGATGACACACGAGTACCCAGCACAGACAAGAGATGGATGTACATCACACTCGCCCACAATTGGGGAAATTCTCCAATTCCTCTGTTCACCTCCCTCCCTATCCTCATTTTTCCTGCATCCCGCTTCCATTAACTTCTTCAGAGATTTCTAAGGCCCGCTGCCGTCACATCACCCCCAGCTCCCAACACAAGACCGCCAAGGAAGGAGGCTGAACTCCCCCAGAGCTGCCCATGCTCCGTGGCACCAATGCAGAGTACTATTACAGGAAACACTTACTGGCAGTCGCAGTGTTGGATAATGACGATTGACGAGCAATGACAGCACTTTTCAAAGTTTGGTGTACATGGACACGCAACAAAAGTAGAGCAAGATTGGGGAAGCACAGCAGCAATCACTATTTAGACAGGAGTTATCAGATAATTCTGCTATTTCCTGTGTCTGGAAGAACGTATGACTGTGTCCTGCAATTCAGCTTTAGCTAATATGCACCGGCTCTTTCTTACATTTAAATCTTTTGAAAGCTCCTTGAAAAGCAACCAGAGGTTGCACCAGAGGTTCAAGTCACACAGGGCTTTTTTGAATACTTTTAAAAATATCTGACATTGCTGTGGCAGCAGTAGCAACAGCAAGCACAGAAATAGAAACCTGTAAGTAGATACAGGAAGAAAGCAGAAATGTTGCAAAGGATGAAAACACAACAGTAATGGGAGCCTTCCATTACCTCCATGGAAACTAGATAACGTCACATCAGGAGGCATTGCAAAGCCTACATCCAAGGGTATGATTAGCAGCAGCTTCACTGCGCAGCTAGGCAGGAAACCCACAAACAGGAAAAACATTTCTCTCAACCCTGAGCAGTGTGTGGTACCTGGGTAAATGTCAGCACCAAAGGACTGTGATGTGACACTGACCACAGCATACTCAAATGCAATGGCCACGTGGGAACAGCAGGAATGTAACTTAGAGTATTTTTCTGTTTGACTTCAAAATCAGAAGCTGCAGGAAAGTAAGAGAAGGAGATTCTTAAACGCTTAAGGAGGAGTTAAAAGAGGCAGCTGACACACTAAACCCGTGATGGGCGGCACAGAAACTATTTAAAGACACTACACTGAAGATTCAGAGAAAATACCACTTGTGAAAAAGATCTGTAGAACCAAGAAAAAGCCATCACAGCTGCAAAACATGGTGAAGGACACTGAAAAAAACCAAAATAAACAAACCAACCAACCAACAACAAAACACACCCACAATTATTATTATTATTTTTAAAAAAAAAAAAAAAGCATCAAAAGGTGCAAATGACCCAGCAAGGATCATGATCTCCAACAAGTTAAGCAGGAAAACATAGTTAGGTAGGGAAAAAAATAACACAAAACCACCAATCAAAAAAGAATTTGCAGAACTGTTTAAAATCAGCAATACACTAATTTATCTAATTTATCAGAGAACATGCTGGAAGCAAAACAGAAAACACTTTCTTTGTAGCCATGCTCCTACTGAAGGGAAGGTCTCATTCCAGGACACCTCTGTTTGGGGTACGCCTCAGAAGCAACATTAGACTATGGAAGATAGCAACAAAGTGAACAGCAAGATACTGTCAGGATGAGAAGTTACCTACTTGAAACTCTAAAGGGTTTCCAGTCAAAGCCATGGAAACATCATCTCAATATCATTTTATCTTAAAAAAAAAAAAAGGAAGATACTATCAGGAGTAAACCAAAACACACAGAATATGTCATTATAGAATCACAGAAAACCCCAGGTTGGCAGGGACCTCCAAAGGTCACCTAATCCAGTGCCCCTGCACAAAGCAGGAACATGAGCACTCTTAAATCCCAGCTCTGCTTTCCCTTTCAAATGCAACCTATTGTATTGTTATAGTCACCACAGAAAGAGCTGGAAAACAGCTGGGGAAGATCCTACTGGTAGAACTGGGAAACGTTCAGAGAAGGGCAACAGGGAAGAAGCAGCTTCCACATCAGAACTGCAAAGTGAGCCAGGACTGTTAGAGATGGAAAAGCAGCAACTGACAGGGGATACAACAGAGGTCTGTAAACTCACACAAGACACACACTGATAGGGTACAAACATTCACTGCTTCTTATCCAAACAACGAGCTGCCATCAAACTGACCAAAGGCAATCAGGGTAAAAATAAACACTGGAAGCAGTTCTTCAAACATGGTGAAGCTGCTACACCTTCTTGCTGAAACATATATAGATTCAGAAGTTATCATCAATTCAAATAGACATTGGTCAAACCAATGCAAGAAAACTCTGCTGGAATTATTATAAATAATAAAGACACCTGCTGCCTCCAGAAGCCTGGGAAAGAAAAAGGCTGGAGACTGGCCGCGTGTGGTAGCAACTGCAGGCACTACATTCCTGCTCGCCTTGTACACAAATCTCCAGGCACCTACCATGACCACAGGCAGAAACATGATGATGAGCTTGAGAAACCACTGCTCTGCTCTGATCTATTTTTACATAAGAGTCATTAAGTTAGAGTGGAGTTGCTGCTGCTGCTGCTTTACATACTCAACTGGGCAACCTCTGAAAAGGATTAAAAAAAAAAAAATCTTAAAGCATCTGAAGCTTTGTCTATCTGCTTTGAAACATATTTCTCACCAGAGGCTTAGTTAGCAAAGAAGTATTAACAAAGACTGCCCTATATTACCCACTCCATCAAAGTTGGACAGAACTATCACTTCAATGTTCCTGTGATCTTGTTGCTACAATGAAGTAATAACAAAAAAAGTATAGAAAAAAATTAGTGTTTATCCCAAACCAAGTTATTTAACACAAATTTTAAATCTATAGTTACACAGACACACTGCATACTTCCCTCCTTTGTTCTTAAAAACAAAACAAACAACAAAACAAACCAAAAAACCCACGCACAAACAACCCACCCCACAAACCAACCAAAAAAACTTAACACACCAAGAGAGGTAACCAAATATTGAGAGAAGATTCAGATAAAATGTGACCCAAAAAAAATCAATTCTCACTTGCCCAGGGTTCTAGGTGTTACCAAATGGCTATCCTCACTGGGACTGGAGGTTTAGACTCAGTGGTAAAAGTCTGAGTTAATTCACATCATACTAGCCATACAAAACCTCAAGACAGCTAAGATCTCCAAGTAATAAGGGGCTCACATTTGCAATCCCTCTGATGCACTCAGTAGCATCTTCATGCCATCTCCAAAGGTCAGTGGAAGGAGGGAAGTCCACTCGAAGTGATGGCAAAAGACAACAGATTCACAAAGTCAGAAAGAAGGGCAGCATTTCATAGAGGAGAATACAATAAAAACAGTGAAAAGATGATGGTAAGACTGGCAAAGGTCCTTGTATGATCTGGGAGACAAGTTGCATTATTTATTTCCTGTCAACTGTGTTCCTCAGTTGGGTCTGAAAATCTCGTCCAGGGAGAATATGAAATACAGCAACACAGATAAAGTTGGAAGATTCTGGGAAGAAGAAACCAAAAATTGTGGTGACAACAGGTTCAGCCAAGTAAAGCACATTTTAAATTCATATGAAGGAGATTCAGCTTCACTACACTTGAGATATTTAATTCTCATCTGAAATGCCAGTTGTTTTAACTGAGAAGTATTTGTTGAATTTCACATTTGACTTCAGAAAGAAAGAAGTTCTGAAAAAAAGTGTTACAAAGTTAAAAGCTCACTCAACACATTTCACTATACTTAAAAAACCAAAACCAAACAAAAAAAACCAAACAAAAAAAACCAACCCAAACTTCCTTTTTACACACAGCAGTTGACCTCAGTCAACTCAATCCAGCTGGCTGGATTTTGACCAATAATATGATTTGAATGACATCTTCCTGTGGGTTTTGTAACCCAGGATTGCCAAATTATTCTACTTCCAAATCAACACTGCTAATACTTAAGTTTCACTGCCCCAAATCAATGGAAAAGTAAAATGACAACACAGAAATATTTTCCTACCATGAATGAATACTGTGAGTTTTGGAAGCATTTCTTCTCCTGTATAAATCAACCTGGTGCACTCTCTTCCCTGCAATGAGGTTTTTTTTCCTCAAACCATACATGCAATGGAAGTGACGCCACTTCTTTGTAACCCTCCCTGTAGTCAGTGATTCGGGTGCAAATCGGTCAGTAACTCATCTTACAAACCCATCTTTACAAAAAGCTTAGTGCTGTGAAGCACACAGGAAAATACAGAACTGCCAAATGAACTGGGCCATAAGGTACATGAGAACTGTATTTATCATTTGGTTTTCATTCCTCCTTTCTTTTGCAATTTAATTTCCTAGATTGTATGAGATCCATGAAAGGAAGTGCCAGAAACCTTACCCGCCAGAATTTTAGGCAAGGGAGATGGAAAAATAATGATAACACATTTTTCTACAGAAATTATTAAATATCCAAACCATAATCACATATTTTCTACAGATCATCTTGAAATCATTTCATCATTCCAAAGCAAAGGTGTAATTTTTGTTCCACTTACACAGATTTAGGAAATTCTGAGACAGAACATTTGTTTGATTTACATTCAGTGGGGACTTACAGCACCATTGTGTGTACAGTGCACACTAATTTGCACATTAACAAATAGCAACTAGAAAAAAAAAAAAAAGGCAACTGAAAAGCTGACTGTATCTTTTTTCCTAATCTCATGTTTTGCTGCTGAGAAAATAGCTTGGTCTGGCTTTAGACCTGTGAATGCTCTGTCAAATCTATCAAAGGAACTATAAAGATACCAGAGTTGAGCAGCACCAACAGGGGACTTGTAAAGCCTCTTGCCAGATATAACAAGAGTAAATATGAAAAGTTTAGTATTCCAGGAATGAACTCGTGTCAAGTTTGCAGTGAGTAAATACCCAACACCTTGCCAGCCACAGATTTGCAGGGCAGACGGAGGAGGCTGCCCTCTCCCTGGAAGGCTGCTTCCACCGGACTTAGCACATCTTGCGCTCCAGGAGAGATTTCGCAGTCAAAAAGCCACAGCAGCCTGCAACTACTCCTTGCTCTAATAAAAACTGCTTGATTACAAACACAATAAGGACCAACTCCTTCCATTTCTTGAGTTGTTTTCTTTCAAACTGTAGCTATTGTGCTACTTTGAGCACAGTCTTGGTATTGAGACTGTCACAAACAGAAGGAAGAAAGGAGAAATGAGGTTGCACACAAAGGCATCCTCACAATCCCTTGCAACCCAAACTACCGTGTGATCTCTATTTTTGCTACCACCATCTGGATTTTGTGATGTTATTCCAGTCAACAAATGAATTACCTTTTAGTTGTCCTTCAGTCTGGGCTGACCCTCACTTAAACATCTATCTTTTGTATGGTTCCACACCAGTCCAGACTCATCTCTCTCTCACTACTGTAAATCACTGACACAGAACATGAACAGGTGAGACCTGTAACAAAGCAACAGGCTTAATAGGCCTCATATAAAATCTTCTGCATTTTTAAGCTGTTGCCTGAAGTAATGTTCTAATTATGACAACTTCCCCCCCCCCAAAAAATAAAATTGTCAGAAATAAATGAAACAAAGCTTTAAAGAAAAGCATTGCTTGGAAGAAGAGAACACTGATATAACTGCTGTAGTTTGGAAATAAAGCAAAAGGATTCAAGCAAACAAGATGCTAATGTGGAAGCAGAATGATAGCAACCTAGTGAAAGAATTACTGTGCTTTGCACCAGCAGCAAAAGTGGCCTTCCGTGTGTATGACCTGTTCTTCTAATCTAAAATCTGAACTTGTCCTGTTCAGTTCAATTGATTTACACTCTCATTCAGATACTCAAATTCCAAATAAAGACCTCAGAGGAAGCAGAAGCATCACTCTACATCAAAGAACTAGGAAGATTTTCTTAACCGTAAAGCCATTTACCCTTCAACCACAATTGACACACTGCTATCAGTCCACAGCTCATTCCCAGAGCCTCTGCCACAGTTTTCAATTAAAGAGCAGACAGTAGCACAGGGTACTGCTTGCGAGACTAGAGAAAAAGATATGCCATGACCGAAGGTGTGCAAGAGGGGGAATGGAGGCAAAAATGACAGCAATTAATGACAGACGTATTTTTAAGGAGACCAAATAAATTTTTAATACATTCTCCATACATTCTTAATACATTCTGTAATCTCGGTCTTCAGAAATCTTAAGGGCATGATCACAGAGAACAGGGAGTGGAAGTAGCTGGTGCTGGCAGTCCTCTCGGAGACCTGTTACTTGGGAGCACGGTGTGATGAAATGCAGGCACTCTTCTGTGATACCACAGCAAAATAGGTTATTTGTCTATTGCAGCTGAGGTAACATAAAACATGGTCTTGAGGAGCCAGAGAGGATTAAACTGCATGGGGCTACCACCCCTATGACCCAAGAGGTTTCCAGCAGAGATCTAACAGGTGCTCTACACATCTCTCAGAGTTTGTTATCAATTATCACATCCCTTACCACTGAAATACAAGAAAATTGCACTTTCACCTGTTTTAAGCAAACCAAGTATTTCATAGTTACTCCTTGAAAAGGTACAGCCTAATTCAGCCTTGTATATAAACACTGGATCTCCTCAAGAAAAAATAAAACCAACCAGATACTACCTAGTTTAATTTTGATCGCTCTGTTGTATCTGCAGTTCAGAAACTGTACCTGTACTTCTCTGCTTCCCAACAGACCTTCCCTCGCTGGGAATGAGCTACCTAAGCTGCTTCTGCCTGTTGTCCTTCTCAAGGCTTCCTACATAGCACAACTGACAGCAACAAAGGAGTGATTACCTTGAAAGCTCCTGCTCATTACATCGGAGCTCTAATTATGGTCTGTAGTAACACTGCATCGAGGCATTCTATAGGAAAGTACAGTAGGAAAAAAAACCAACCAAACTTTCTAAGTATTTGAAGCTCAAAACTTGTGTTCTTCCTACCAGTTATTAGCTTCCTAGCTTATCTTTTCAGACTACCACAGTTATAGCATAGTAATACTTAACTGGGATAACATTAACCACTTGCTTTCACGCATATAAAAATATTTTCCTTAACTTTCTAGTAGGAATACAAACATCATATACTACTACAGGAGAAAAAGATTTAATATGTTCAGTAGTGACTGGTGCAGAAACCCCAATATTAATGTAAGAACATCAGGGATTGGTCTCTTTCCATACAAATTAAAGTTTGCATCCCAGTTTCAGGAAGCACCCTAATCATAATCCATATAATACTGCAGGAGTACAAAAGTGAGATTAGAAAGGATGTATACAGGCAAGCATTACATTTTGCTCTAAAATATGCTGGGACATCTACCATAAAAACAGTAACCATCAATTCGATTTACCACAAATGTCAAACATATGTTGCAGCCAAACCAAATCCTGTCATAACCGTATAAAAACTTGGGAGCAAACCAGTCCAATTTTATATAAACCTTGATTCACACGACTTGTGATGGTGTCTGAAGGAGCTTTGTAAAGGAACATCCACATTTTATAAAAAGTTAACTGAAAGTTAACCCCCCATCCCAACCTTAAATTCTTCTTCTCAGAGGGACTTGAAAAATCCCGTTTTCTGAGACAGAACCCGAGTGTTCTGGTGCACGGGTGTTTGTAGGTTTTTTGCACTGATGCATGCACACCCATTTTGCCTTGAGGCACCACCATATACGAAGAACAACAACTGTCAAGCCAGAATGTCACAGCATCATAGGTTCACATACAGACACATCGGTGTCATTACACCCACTTACAGACTCACGACTGTGAGGCCACACGTTGCCAAATTTTATCTCTGTTTTTACTATCTGCCAAATTGTGTTTTCTGTATGTTAAAGTGAATTAAACTGGTGATGTGTTATTCCAGAAATAGCATAAGGCTATTGCCAAAATAGCTGACAAAATACATAAGCACTTTTACTAAGTTATTTGTGATAAAAGTTTGAAAGTTGCAAGTCATCGGCATCAGCTGCTCATTTTTCTTCTTTTAGGAAGCATTAGAAGTATTTGGTTTCCATACCATTCCCACTGCAAACCAACTATTTTCTTTCTCAATGCCAGATCCAACATTCCTTGCAGCCTTTGAGGATTAAGTCACTTTTACTCTTTATCCCACACAGGAAAAATAAAACCAAAATTAGTACAGCAAGCCAAGGAGTCAATAGTTTAGATAAAGCTTTACGAATGATGGAGAGAAGAAATGAAGTGCAAAACATGCATTCCGAGAATGCACTGAAATTACATTTAAAAGTTCTGGTAATTGTACACTTGTGTTTAGCAAACATTTCTCCTCAAAACTCCTCCGATCTCGTTTTGCACCTGATGTGAATGGTCCAGGATCTCTCCAAAGTCCCACAGTTAGAGATTTGGCTTTGTGTATTGTTTATCCAAAAGAATAATAGTCACTCAGTAGTTCAACAGTAATAAACCAGGACTGAAAAGTTATTAGACCTCTCAGAAAAAGTCTTATTATTGATTTTATACTATCTTATTAATCAAATTCTTCTTCAGCCTTGGCACAGGTGAGCATTCTGGATTTCAGGCTTCTTACATCCATTAGAGCTTTAAAGCCTTATTTTTTTCTTCCAACTGAAAGCTTTATTCACAAGTAATTGTTTGATTCTAGTAACAAGAATTGTTTTTAAAACTTTTGTGAGATAAGAAATAAGATCACCAAAAGGCTTTTCTGCTCTAATGCACAGAGAGTTGTGCCTAAATCTTACTGAGATAATGTATGTCCACAGCTGGCACTGGCAGCAGGATGGACTTCAGACCACAGGAGATAGTGCCCCCACCACTTGCAAGCACCTGGCTGGCTTTTGCTCTCTTGCTCTTCCTTCAGTGGCCAGGAGTGGAAAATGACCTGTCTTCTGGCTGCATTCCTGGGAACACAGCAAGGATTATTTCTGAAATCAAGGGTACAGGAATGTGATAACAGTCACATCTGTCTTTATAACGTGAGTCATCACATCAGGACTCTGCCTCTGCCCTCATTACTCAGTATCACAGACACTTTTTTGTTTTGTTTGGTTGGTTTTTTGGTTCAAACTTCGTCACTACAAGCCTGTTTCAACGCCACACAAACATGTGATGTTAATGCAGCATTCTACCATTCTAAAGGTCCATTAATGCGATTATCGGAGTGCAAGCCATGTCTTGCAGCTTACCATTATAAAACTGCAATAAATATTTATAAAAGAAAGAAAAAAAAACACCTCAGAGCACAACAATTCTGAGGAACCACACATTGCCAAAAATACTTGAATCCAAATACTTAACACAATGCTTTTCTATTACTATTCCAAAAACCATACTCCAGAAGCAAACCTAAACTATGTTTCATATAAATAGCATTTACCAGCTGAAGACCTCAGCAGGCTGCACAGGAGGTGCTTCGTGACTGATACACTGCTATGAAAACCCAGTGAATGCAGTAGCTTGGCAGCTGGAAAACACCTCTGCTTCAGCTGACAGTGTAGTGAAGCTATGGAGCAATGCACACTCACTGGCCTGAAAACGGGATCATTTTGTATGTGTATCAGTCAGTGCTCAGTCATGCTTATCACTCCAAGTTACTGAACAATCTGGGTGGGCTGACTTCAAAAGGAAATCATAAACAGGTACTTGTTTTCTTTTTCTCTAAAGAGGAGAGGCTGCTCACTTCTCCCATCACCAAACTCAACAACCTGCTCAGAAACAGGAAAGAAAAAAGCCTGGGAAGCAGGTGCAAGAACAGCTCAAACCAATTCCTGACCTCTGTCCATTGAGAGTGAATGAGAACACATTTTTCACTGCAACAACTGTCTGAACTGTGAGCACACTGCTGAGCTCCAAGCAAAGCATGTGTTGCCAGAGTTGATGCTTGTTAAACGTGTTGCTCTAGCATTGAGAGAAGGCAGGCACAAAACATTCAAGATGAACTGAAGCATTCTTGTACAGATACACTTTGATCTAAGTATCTAGAGAAAGGGAGAAAGCAACACTTTTTTTTTTTCCTCATAAATCACTGAGCCTAACTTTTGGAAATTGCCACTGCTTTAACTGGATTACCAACTCAACAGATTTGTTGCCATATGCTCAGTGAATCACTGATCTCTTTAATAAGACAAAGGACCTATTGGAAGCAGAAAAGGAAAGGGAGAGGAAATGTACTTGTAAATCACTTCTCTCCCTACACTTAAACGTATTATTTTTGTTCATGAAACTGTGATTTCAGATTTAATAATGACCATCTTTTACTAGGACAACTTAAGTCTTCATCATGATTAATTCTATCATCAATAAAACTACCAACCGATGTAAAAAATTCTCTTCATCCAAATGCATTTGCATTTGGTTAATGAGAAGACTAACTTTGCAACAAGACTCAGAGACCACTACGCAGCATTTATAGGATGGTCCAAAACTAAACCTACCATCATCAGTCTTTAAGCCTCATATAAAGGAAAAAAGGTCTGCAAAGCTGCCTTTTCTAGAAGTATATAAAGAAAGTATCAGAGGGTTGCAAATCCCACAGTATTAGTAAGACAGATAACTGACCACGTGCTACTACAATGGCCTAATACTGAAATCGCCATAGAAAAGGGTGCTGCCATCACAGCAAGGCTGGAGGAGATGTACTGTACAACCTCAAACGAGATTGAAAACAATTATTTAGGAAATTCTAACGCAAAGTACATGTAATGATGTTCAGAGGCTGAAAAATCAGAAAAGGAGAGCAGAGCAGCTGATGCATTCTGCTTGAGGTACTGCTACAGACAACTTACAAGGGCTGGGAAAGCTGGCACCAGGAGCACGGGCAGTCTCTCCCAGCCCAGCAGTCATTTCGACACCGCCTTTGCTCAGGCAAATCCTGAGAATGGGGCTGGAAACTCAAAACTCGCTGCTGGACTCAAGTGAGCTCTACTGCTTATAAGCCACTGAGCACAAAAGCAGTTCCGTAAATCACAACCTGCCTATTAACTCAGAGGAAATATTCTGGCATTTAACTGTTTTAATGGTGTAAGAGCAAAGCTGTTGCTTGCCATTACTGCAATTTCAGACACCTTCAGTTCTGTAGTCATTTAAGGCAGTACACATACTCTCTTACAACCATTTTATAGCACACATCCTCATTTAAGTCTGAAAGGTTAATTTATTTGCCAGAACTTGTGCATAAAAATTCTAAAAATAAGTGTTGTTTTCCCCCCAGAACCACTGATTTGAGATCACTTAAAAATCATAAGTAAAAAAAAAAAAAGCATTGCTCACTAACTGCCATTCCCTGTATTTCTTTCTGTGTGCTTGTCCATTAAATCATCCAGACTCACCTGCCTGTGGCAACAAAGTCTAAGAGGATATTTAGAAAAATATTTCCCTGAAGGCACAGGTGCAAATAGCCAAAACAAAGAGCTCCAGTCTAAATATTTAATAAATACAAAGCCACAAAAAGAAAAACAAGACTTCATTCACCCTGCATTTTTTTTTCCCCTGTTGATTTGACAACAGAGAATAAATATGTCTTTTCAGATTTAAGTATCAAATACTGAATCATCCAGCAAATGAAGGGCAATTCACAGGATAAATTTTTAATTCAAATCACAGATGTTATAATGATTTTCCATTAAACAAAGAAAGAACTGTTTTAGGCAGCAATGTACATGGATTTCTCTCATTTCCACTCAGGATTTCCTTCTCCCCATCTCCCTCAATGTACTTGTAAATACTGCAAAATTCTGAATTGATTTTTCATCCAAAAGGGCGCTCATCTTTAAAGCTAGTGTGAGATCAATACAGCTCACCTGGTCCCAGAAGTGAAAGAAGGGGGGAGACAAACGTTCACCGCTTAGAGAAATAACACTCCTCTACTATTAAATGTTTACTGTCAGCATTCTAAGAGGCCTGCAAGCTGAACTGCATTGGAAAGTATTTTTTAGTACTGACTGCGCAATGAAATATTTTTGTTGACACATCCACTATTTGCCATTAGATATTTGTGTTGCAATAAATAGGCCTCCACCATTTGTTTTTGGTTGGTTGGTTTCTTTTTTGTTTGTTTGGGTTTTTTTACATGCTACAAGTGTTTTGCTGTTGTTTTGACTTTCCTTTTTGCTTTGTCTTTTTTCCCCCCACTCTCTGTTCTGCCTTTTTTGGGGGGTTTGGTTTTGTTCTGACTGTGCAGTGTCCCTCATCTCCTCATGTATACCAACCTTGTGATCACTACTGAATGCTTTACCAGCACTGTAACTGAAACCTCACATACATCAGAAGTTTATCAGAGTATATCGAAGCATCGCTACAGTTGGTTAGAAAAGCTCAGGAGGTCTCCAATCCAAACTCATGCTCAGAGCAGGGTCGGCTCCAAGGTTCAGTTTGGTGTGAAAAACCTCCAAGCTGGGGGATTTTCCTGCCTCTCTGCACAGACTGTTCCACCTTAATTATCCTCACAGGGACATATTCTGTCCCTGTATTTAGTTCAAATCTTCCCCCACCTTAACTCATGACTGTTATAGCCCATTCTCCTCCCATGTCCCCCAGCAAAGCCCCTAGCTCTGGCCCCTGGGGAACTGTCAGGCTGTGGTTTGGCCTCTGAAGCCATCTCTTCTCCAGGCTGGATGAGCCTAGCTCCCTCAGACTCTCCTTCCTGAGCAAGTGCTCTAGTCTTACTCATCCTGTAGAACTGGCACCTCTCTAGTTTAGCAATATCTTTCTTGTACTGGGAAGACAAAAGTGGATCCAGTATTACACTTTATTGAACAAGTGCCAAATACAGGCCAAGAATCAACTCAATTTACCAACTATGCTCCTCTTAATGCTGTTTAAATGCTGTCAGCCTCCATCACTGGCAGGGCACACAACTAACTCACATCCAGTCTTGTTCTCAACATGGACACCAGATTCCTCAGCGGAACTCCTCCCCAGCCTGTGCAGGGCACTATGCCATCCCAGGAGCAGAACATACTAAAATCAAGGCAGACTATGTTTATTGCCCACCGCTCATCCACAGATCCAGTAACTTCAGCACAGAAGGCACTCATGATAGACAAGTGTGATTTACTCTTGGAGAATCTGTGGTGGCTGCTCCAAGTCACCTTTTCCTCTTTCACGTGCCTAGAAACACTCAAAGAAGAATGACCTCTCCTCTGATCCAGACCCGGGTACTCTCTCAATGAGCCTCTTGCCCAGTCCACAGAGAAGGTCCAGACTCTGGAGTCTTTCTTTCACATGAAGGGCAAACTCTCCTACTCTTTGCCTGTCTTTAACAAGAACCCTCTATCCACCCACCACGAAACACATGAGCTCCTGTCCATATTTATTCCAATGGCATTATAGCTCCACCTCCACTGTCAGTCTTCTTTTTTGTAGAAAGCAGTACCAATCCTACACCTCGTGTAGCCCAAGAGGAATTGAGTTCTTGCCTCCATTTGATACCTCCCCTTGCTAAGACAGGCTGCACGTAGAAGCCTGAAAGCAGTACAGTTCTACTTTAGGAAACCAGACACCTGGGGATGCCACATAAAGCCTAGTGTTCTGCTAGTGTTCTACTGTGCACGTTTGCTGAATGAACCAGAAACACAAGTAAACCTCCAAGCCCTAAAATATCTTCATTCTTTGTTGTTTCTGGAAAAAGCATAACTCGCTGGACCAATTTGTTTGGTTCATCATCTTTTTCCATACCAGAGACACCCGCTAAGAGACAATAAGCTCACTTGCTTGACGAGCCCCTAGTTAAAATGCTGACACTGATTTATGAAGCAGCAAGCTGTGCAAAGAGCGAGACTGTCCCCTTGTGAATTTTCTCTTAAGCCACAAAAAATATAATTATAAGGAATATATGTTAATAGGAAACTGTAGTCTGATGGTTCAATTATTGCTTCAACTATGGTGTACTACCACAGCACATCATCATATGTGAAAATTTCATCTAGAGATTCAAAGTAATGTGACAAGTTCTATTTATACATTATAATTATGCTATTAATAATCTTGATAGAACTGTTTTAGCAATCATGGCAGATATTTGCCATATGCATACCAGGGGATCACCCAGAGAAGTTTTTAATCCTGTAGGAGGCAGAAAACAGCTTTCCCCTCTATGATGCAAATATAGAAATCTGTGTTCAGGCCATTTCATGTGGGCTGGGCAGGACATGGCTATTGTAAAAACAACCCAACAGCTTCATGTCTCAGTACAGCCAGTCGCCCGCCCAAGATTAAAGAGAAATGACTATTATTCTGAGACATCTCCAGGTTTAAGTACTTTAGTTACTGGTCAAAACAAACGTGAAAATAGAGGAAGGCAAAACCTTGTATTTTTAAATCTTGCTTGGAGCTGGTTTGAGCATCAGATGGAAGAAGACACTGAGCTCAGGAAGTAAAAAGGAAATTGTAACTATATTGCTTATGAAACTCAGCAGCTGACCTTGTTGGTTTGATAGGCAAACTACTTTTTGCACTATTGAAAATAAATTGACACAGCAAAGCAACTTTACCTGTGATTACACAAACATAACCTCCAGCACAGCAGATACGAAGATTCATTTAATCTCACCTTACCAAAGGTCAACAGGTAATAATGTAGCACTACAATGAGAAAAGTTGTAGCTAGAAGCCAATGCAGCAACAGGCAACTTCTTTTAGAAGTCACTACTAAAAGAATACTAGTGTTTTGTTCAAGAGTTCCATTAGAATTTACATCAGCTACACCAAAAGAACAGTAAAAGCAGCTGAAAATTCTTTTCTGCAGTATATGTTTGAACCAAAAGCATCTCCAGGATGCATTGCATCAAGCAGTGGCAATTGATTCAAACTTGCTTTAAAATAGTTGACATTGGTACTAAAAGTCAGCAGAGGAACAGCACAAAGCTGATCCTTGCAGACATTTTCCAGACATTTTGCAACTCGCAGGTAGCACAGTCTAGTCACTTATGTGCTTATGATCCTCAAATCTGCATGTGCTATATTGACAGAGCCCATATATAAGTATTATATATAAGTATTATTTTACTTACAAGTATCTCTGTGCAATCTAGCAGTGTAGAATAATTCTGTTTAGTGAAATTATAAAGATATGATCGTGAAATTATCAAAATAGATAATTATACACTCTTCAATTTATTCTAAATGTTAAGCATCCTAAATTAATAGGTCCCAAAATTTCCAACCACTGAAACAATTTCTTTGACCAATGGACATTTCAGCTGGTAATTCTGCAGCACCCTAATTTAATGTATAGCCAAAACACATAAGCAATAGAGACTGGAGGCAAGTATCAGTTAATTGCTCATGTAAGAAAAGCAAAATTACCACAAGTAACCAGATCAAAATCAAAAGCATGTTCATCTGAATACTGGCAGTAGACAGTATGCTTTTATATATATATATATATCAGTTACATTTTATGATGGGAAGTAAATTTAGACACTAGACATTTTTAGATATCAAATTAAAAAATAAAATAAAAATACATGTTCCAAGTAGCATAAGGATTGATTAAAGACATAGAAGGATCCCAGAGGAGAGAAATACCATCTTTCCAATAATAAATAAAAAATAATGAGACAAGCCAAGACAGATTCTGAGGAACAACTTGCTAAAGGTATAAAAAGTGCTGTTATTTATTTTTGTAGATTTCAAAAGTAAGAAAACTGTCATAGAGAATTAAGGGCAAAAAGATGATAAAGATGCAATAGATATGCCCCTGAGACTGAAGATCACAGCAGAAAAGCTAAGCATAAATAATTACTCTGAATCGCAGTAAGTTCCCACTCTGGAGCTTTTCCTTCGACTACGGGAGAGTCAGGGGAACTGTCAGAAATGAAAGAGGCAGGGGAAAAGGTTTTACAACCACCGATAAAATTCACAGAAAGATCACCTGGAATAGGTGTCATTCAAAGAGCTGTTCTGACACTAAGTGACAAATTTTATTGTTCTTTTTCCCGTGTCACCTCAGGATAAGCTTCACACTTAATTCTATCCAGCCGCTTCCAGTTCTTTATAACTAGCATAAAATTACTCCATCACCAGCTACACAGCAAGACTAAATTCAGCAGAAAACAAAGATAAGGTGACAAATGCAAAGACGGTTTCAGAAACAGTTTAGAGGAGAAATGAAGATGGGCTCCTGATATCTAAATATTTAATTGGTATTAATATGAAAAAAAGATTAATAGACATATATTGAACTAATACAATGCAGACCTGTTAGGGTGGCTTCTACTGAGTTAGTCTTACCTCCAACTCAAAAAAAAATATTTGAAGTAGCCAACAAATATATTACTCAGGGTAACCTTGCTGTTACAGTACATTTTAATTTCCAAAAAGCTTTTTGCAAGGTCCTTCACCAAAGACATTTACAAAGACTAAGCCATCACAGGATGACAGGAAAGGGTCTCTGCGTGCATTAATAATATTAAAAAAGGAAGGCATGGAATAAATAGGCAGTTTCCACAATGACAAGGAGTTCACAGTATGGTTCCAAAGGCACCAGTGCTGGTCAATGTATTCATGGAATGAAGAGAGTACACGAGACAACAAACTGCAGAGGATTCAGATTTTTTTGATGCTGTTAAACCAAGTTAATTGGAAAGGGCAGCAGGAAGCCTATTCATATGAAGTGACTAAGGATCAAGTGGAAGATGCGTTTAATGACACTGAGAAGTGCAATGACACACATATCCAAACCCAATGACAAGAAAGCTTAAACACAGAATGCCCTCTGAACAAGAACTGTGGACTCCGAGCATGGAAAAGTGCTAAAGAGCAGGTATATTGAATCTGCATGAAATATTAAGCAGAAAACCACAAAGTTATGTTTACTGCTTCTCCTGTGTGGAGAATTGGACTGTATTAAGGTACCAGGAAGTGCATCTGAAGCTAGAAAGATGGACTTTTTGATACAGCATATAGTAGCATCAAACTTCTTGCTGGAAGACCTTGTGAAGATAAAATTTAAAAATAATACTTGTTCGCAAAACCAGGAGTACAAATATTTTGGGAGTGGGAAAGACACCAATGAAAATGATAAACCAAACCAATGAAACTTGCAGCTACTATTTGTGATTATGGACTATCTTCAGTATCGTGTTTGTGGACATGAGTAAAGCTACCAGCCAGGTAAACATAGTGCTCACATGCTCCACTGTGGCACTCAGCTTGCTGGACCAGAACATCTCTGGTCTGACAGTGCTTTGGGTTTTGTTTGCTCAATAAAGCCTTAGCCAGTCAAATTATCCCTGATAGCTGTATTTTAACAGGATCAATTCAGCAAAACAAAATAAAGTTCAAATCACTTGCTGATTACTGCATACTTTTAAATATAATTAAGGTTAGTACTTCAAAGTCAGCACTTCAAAAAGATTTTGTAAGTTTAGGCATGCGCATTTTGAAGATTATTTTTTCAAACTGCTACTCCTGATATCCCATAATAGTTTTATTAACAAACCAAAATACATGAAGGTTTAACCAAGCTAACATTTTCTGCTTATGTTCTCTATGTAACAAAGCAAGAATGAATCCCTAAGATCTTTCTTACTTGCAAGTCACCTATACAGTGGATTTACAAGTAGAAGAAGTGCAAAGCAGAGGGAATGTCACATTCAACAATTAGTTGGGTTTTTTCATGATTTATCCTAAATATTCTAGAGCTGAGTAAAACATAGATTTATAGTTGACCTGTGAACCAAAGGAGACTCACTTTCTAGCTGAAGGTCACATAGGGCAGATGGTATTACACCTCAGAAGTGCACATAAATCTCATGATGTGGGGGAAAATAGAGAATAAATTATTTTCCTATCAGTTCTTATTATGGCACCATTCTGAACTCTTGGATCCAAGGTGCAAAGCTATCCATCACCACCATAGCTTAAAAATTGTAAATTATACACCAAGACTTCAAGCAGCTGAAGATAAAAAGAGAAACAAAGATGATATTCAGATGGTAAAAGCCTTGCCATACCACAAGTGAAAAAGACGACAGATCAAATGCATACAAGGAAGACAGTTGAGGGACTTCTGAGGAAACAAACTCACCCAAGTCAGTGTGACAGTGAGCAGTTTGAGCATATTAGCAGACAGCTGCAGACATGTTTTCCTCAGGAAACACACGAAGGAAGAATTTAAAGGGCAGATGTGAAGGAGTAAAAATGAAGGGCTCAGTAGGTGATTACAGGGAATTCAATACCTTCCCAGTGTAAGGGCAGTGAGTGTTGGGGGGGTAAAAGTTGCTTGGAAACTTTAAAACTCAGGGAGATGAAGTCTTGCTTTGCAAGCTAAATGGAAGATGGATTGTACCCTCAGTTTTGAGGACGAGTTCTGCAACCTAAGATCAATAGCTTCTGCATCACACGCGTCCAGGGACTGCACCTCCCTGTCACAGCAAACAAATTGTCATGTATGAAGCAAGAGATTTTGAAAGTGACCCTTGCAGCAGCATCCTGGATTGACACAAGAAAGCAAAATAATATTCTTCAAGCCTTAAAAAAATGAATCATGCAATAATAAATACAGAAATATCTATCCAAATCAGTGTTTATGAAACTGAACCTAAATAAAGGGCAGAGTTTAGAAATAGTACACATACATAATCAGGCTAGGATATCGCAGACACAGCATCCAAGTCTTGTTCGCTCCTTTCTTTTGACCTGGTAACATCGAGAGTCTATAAGTCCTGAACATGTGCTACTCAGACCACAGGCTCTTTCAAGAAGTAGGTCAGTAGCCTCCAAAACAACAACTTTTAAAATACTTTTAGATAGCTGTCTTTTTAATCTGTACCTGAAGGATATTCTCACATACAGAATCAAAGCTGAACACAGCTCATTATACCTTCCTACAGCCTGCAAAACTGAAGGATAGAAGTGTCTCTGGTTTCGTAATTAAAACTGAAAGATGAACCCTTTCTTTCTGGAGTCTCAACTCCCAGCTCCAATTTCAAACCATTTACCTTGATGTTTATTAAAATCTCAACATGTCCGAAGTATTGAATTACTCAACACTCAGCAGCTGCTTGACCTCTTTCATTTAATCTCCTCCCTAGGTGAATACCCAAATTGAATTAAATGTTTACTAAATACATGACTCAGGTTGGAAATCTATGCCAGTTCTGAGCCTTATGCTACCAAGGATGTTGTCAGTGACCAGCAAATAAGGAATTCAGTTTCCTTTACACCAACAGGCAGCTTTATTTTAAGAAATATAAAATAATGCGCCAAATTCATGGCAGAACAAGTAGAAGGGAAAATATTTCTAAGAAGCTTAACAAAGTCTCCTAGAAAGTATTTAACTACGATATTTCTATGCTTTATTATACTGACTTTGTATTAGCACTCCTAAGTACAGAAGTACCTGTACCTTCAATACCAAACGTCCCAGAAAGCACCCGGAAGGTACTGCTCCTATTCAAGTGGCTCCATCCAGGTCCTAGCCTTTTATTTATCCATTTAAATCCTGACGCCTCTGCTACAGCTTTTCTTTTAACCTATCAAAAGAAGAAATACTAGCTCTGTGAGCTTGTGATTCTTGACTTCACCAGCTAATTTGATTCATTTAATCTAAATCTACACCTTTAAATAGAAAAGTTCAGAGCTGTTCTTCAGCCATTCTTCCTTCCCACATGCTGAATCAACTCACGAAGACAAAAGTAATCCGAAGAATCACTTCACTGACAGTGTTCCTATAACAAGTTTATTATGTAGCAGAACTCAAGTCAGGAAATTTTCCTTTTGTTTAGATTCATTTTGCTACTTGTAAGATCACCTGCTAGGTACTGCATTCAAGAAGGATTGTGCTATATATTTAGCTACTCGCTGCTGTTCCCCATTAGACAACAGGGAAAATTAAATCTTCTACAAAGCTACATGCTTCTGACAAACCTTATTGCACAAGGTCAGATAGTGCTTTTTCGAGGCCCATCAATATCAGACTTCTACAGCTGTACCAGCAAAACATTTATTTTTGGCTTTCTTCCTGTATTATTTTATGCACATTATAATTTCTTATTTCTTTACTTTTCACATTAGCAATTGAAATATGGATTCCACTCTTCCCCCTGCCCCAGACTGTCACTTGTTTCAAATGCAAATTCTTACAGTCATCCAGCCATACCCTCATCCATTTCTCAGCTGCCATTAAAAAGGAAACGACAGGAACTACATCAAAAATAGGCAAAAAGTCATCTGGTACTACAGAAGCACACCAAAGCACACCAAAATCCCAGTCCATGTGCATCTACTCTGCTAACAAGCAGCCATATATAAGGTCAATGGCTATTCTCAAACAAAAGCCATGTTACTACCCAATTTTATACCCTCAAACCAAATTAAATAACTATTATTTCCTTTGGTTTGTGAGCATTTCATACTCATGACTAAGGAAGCCATATTTGCAGTAGTTAACAGGCTTAGTTCTTTTCCAAAATCAAATCACAAGCTAGCTCACAATTATCAATAGCTTTATTTATGACACAGACATAAAAGTCATGGCAAAAGCACAGAATAGAAAATACTACAAGATGATAACAAAATAAGGTATATGCACAAGGTAAATCAAGTTTTACCAAGAAGAGGTCACCGACTTCAGAGAATTCCTATGACAGCACCTCCCAGACAAACATTAAGCATCCATCTGTTGCACAGCAACCCAAAGTTTTGTAAGTAAATTCACACCTCCAGTCAGAGACCTGCTGAGCTCTTCTGTGCTCCTGCTGTAGCACATTTTTTATTGATTCTATTTAAATTAATCAAGCAATGCAATTTACCCAACAGTTAACTTTTCAAGGAAGCCACACGCCATACAAACGCTGAAATACAATTAAGAATCTGAGAAATCAAGCTAACCAGAGGCTCAGTAAAATGTGGGCAAGAGGAAAAACATTAGAATTATTATACAGAAGTGGAGATGCTGAAATGCTTATACTAGAAGAGAAAAAATTAAAAGACGTTAACACTGCTAAGAAACAAAATACAACTAATTCCTAGAACCAGGTGTCATTTGAAAGCTGTATCAGAGCAAGTTTATAATCCAGACCTTAGCTCAATCCTCTCTTACCAGAATTATCCAAACTAAATAAAAGGATTTCTCCATCTCAGAACAGGAGAGGTGAGGAAGCATTTATCTATATTTTTTCTAGCTATATTATTTATTGAACTTGTATTTCTCTCACTATCAGGCTGTTGGGTGGACAAGCAAGCACCGACATCAAGAAACGTCCAACAGCTCTTCAGAATTTCTTAAATCATGGGGATTCTGTTACGGGGTGCTGCCCTAGCAAAGCTTCCATTCCTCCTGGTTCACTCTGTCCTGTGACCCCTCTAAGTGCAGAAGCCCTTATCCTTTCCTCTCCCTGTGTCTGGATAAGAAAACATTTAAATCTGAGGCAAAGCTGGTCACAAACGTGAAAGAAGCTGAGACTATTACATGTAAAGTTGAACAAACACATTTGTATTATTTAAATAAAAAACTTCACTCTCTGAACTACATTGATAAGTCTGTCCAAATGGTGCAAGAAATAACAAAACACACTGAATTTCAGATGCTTCCAATCAGAGGAAGCAGTAATTTAATGCACAGGGAATAACCAGACTCATAAACTGAGAGACTAAATCCCTGTGTATCGTACTAGAAATTTATCTCAGCATAAATCACCACAACAGCAACTCTGTGTTTAATATAATGATATGTAAAGGAAAGTAATAACCCATGGAATGGGATTCCAGTACTGTAAACTGGGCTAATGCAGAGGTCAACAGTTCTCAGAAGCAGACATGCAAACAAATTTGCTCTCTTCTCAGATGGTATCAAAGGAATGGCTTCTGCAAAACCAGTTCCCTGTCCACAGTCAACAACGCCATGAGAGGCTGACCCCGTCAACCTCCACAAAGACGCTGGCAAAGCAAAACCCAGCATGTATCTGGGGAGGGACACAACGCATACCTAAGGATAGACAAGAAATACAAGGACACACAAGGCAGGAGACAAAGCCACAAGCACATATGGTGATGCCAGTATCTGACCTTTAGCTGTAGGCTCTTCAGTGCAGGGACAACAGGAAGCAGCACAGCAAGAAGCCAGGTAATGATCCATCCAACCTATCCCAGGCTGTTTTACCAGAAGAGAAGACAGCGAGGCTCGCTGTGGTGGAATGAGGAAGCTCCAGGATGTCATAGTCACCTTACCACCACACAGTGACCAAAAAGCTGGCTAGGAGTCATCACTTAATCTGTTTCCTGTTTCCAAGCAAAACTAGCCAAATTATAAATCTACGTTCCACAGCCAAAACCAAAAAATTACCATCAGGTACCTGTCTTCTCTTCTGCAGCCCTGTCAAATATAAGAACGCACCACACCTCTCACACAGCAACTTTAACTAAGCTGTCTGCAAAAGACATTAGATTTCAAAGTTAAGCTATTTCTACATTTGAAGCAGTGACTAACTAAGCATATGCGAGATTATCCCACAATGCTTAAAACAGAGCAACAGACAGGGAGGCTTTAGACTTGCTAAATCCTCTGCTTTTTTCATCATAATTTACACTCCAGGACACAGGCTGTTATAAATTGCCATTACCAACAGTCATTTTTCAAGCTATAACTTTTAAATCTAGCGGAGAATGGGCAAAAAGAAATCTCACATACTTAACTGAAGCATATATCCCAGATAATCCCACAAACCATTTCAGATCTGTTGAAGCCTTCTAGCAGTTTTCGGAAGTATGTTTAAGAATAACAAGGCTAAGAATGAAGTGGGAGCCAAAGGAAAACCAAGCAACACTGCTTCAAGTTTTCTCTTCAAGACAAGCAGCAGGCACGGCAGTAAAAGGCACCCTGTACGCTAACAGATAAACATAATCCAGCCCAGGTTTGGAGCACAAATGCTATCTGAGGTAAGAAGCACTGAAAAGTCCCAGAGTTGCTCAAATGACACTCTTCATTTGTCTAACACGGGAAGACACGTCTTCATCAAAAGCATGTACAAACATTTCACTGCCAAGGACCAGAACACAACCCCATGGGCCATACCAGGCTCACTGCAAACACATCATCTGTTACTTGTGACTGCACTAAATAACACTGTGGGATACATTCCCCAAGCTGGACGAATAGCAGGAAAGCTCTGCAAAGAAAACAGAGCTTTTAAGACTTGGGCTACCAGGGATATTTAACAGCAGTTCCATCTGCCCTTACTTCACTTTTCATCTCGGCTTCATTTCACCCTAGGAGTAGATGTATAAGCTTCTCCACCACTTCTTTCTCTGTGTAGTCATAAAAAAATGACTAATCCAGTATCAACTGTGGTTGACTTTAGAAGCTGCTGTTATAGAGGCCCAGAATTGAAACTAAAATCCACATGGAATTAAGATGAAGGCAACTAATTGTTAAGGGCTGAAGAACAGCATTTGTAATGGAGAAAAGGTGACAGAATACAGACATAACGGGTACCTTGAACCACTCAAGTGATTTGCTGCATGGACATCCTTTCTACTCCTGTTTATCCTACAAATTAGGAACACGCAAGGGACAAAAGCCTGCTCTTAGACATGCATGGAAAGTATATAGAGCATAGGAAATACTATTTCTCCATAAAAACTACATAGAAATCATGTCCACCTAAATAGACCACACTCTGGTCTATCTTGGTGGACCAAAAGGACAACTTAGCAAGCATCTTTTCTCTTAGGTTGGTCACACACAGATGAAAAATCGAGCAAAGGAAGTTAGAACAAAGTCAAAGATTAGAGGAACGGTATGAAAAGCTATCGTACACAAAGTGGTACAAAGATTGAGAAGATCATAGCCGCAAAGTCAACACAAAAATTTTAACTTAACAGAAAGTGGCATAGCACCAAAGCGTTAGTAATCACAAAATAATTACGAACTAAATTACTTTAACAAATTGCCAAGTAAATATGAACAGCTATCAACGCGTGAAATCTGTACACTCACTGTAAATAAGATGTTGGAAAATTACTGGTCTTTAATTAAATTTATTCTGTAAATTTAATAAAATTTTACTCCAACAAAATCCCACCTCTGCAAACACAGCAGTTGGCAGGAATTCTCCAACACTGTTTAGCAGTATAATCATAACAAATTCAATACCTTCGCCAAACCCAAGCAAAAGCGCTTTAAAACAAATAGCACCATTTTCAACTGCAGTAAACCCAAGAAGAATTAAAATTCGGTGTTAGACCACCCAGCATTAAACACCACCCAACTTTCGGAAACACTGCTGTAAAAATCCCATCAATACTAATATGAAGGGGGCAGCAAACAAGCCCTTATGAACTCATACTGATGGTAACAGATCAGGACTGATTTCCCTTGGTTTGCATCAAGGTGAGGATAACCCTTGCAGCCCATGGCTGGTGAGGGCCATGGAGGATCCACTCGAGTTGACACTCACCACATTACATAAACTGTGTTTCTTTAGAAGATCACGATTTTGCTCAAGAAACCTTCAACAGCCGCAGAATAACCTGGCTCCTTCCTAAAAAGCATGAGGCCACTCTGAAACAGGACCTGCTAAATCTCCCTATAAAGGGATGTATCTTATTAAGGATTTTTTGACACATCTGTACCCCACAGCTGAACACAAGGTTTTGTTTGCCTGGAGGAGGAGATGATCACAAATTAAGGGCTGGTCCAAGATGTGAATTCAGGTGCGCAGGTAACAAACAGGTACCAAAATCCCCGACATGCCCCAGTCCAGCCTCCTGTCCTGCAGGTCTGCAGCTGCCCACACGCCGGTGACCCCGCCGGCAGGCACTGGGCAGCTGCAGTGGCCTCGGCGCGTTGCCAAGGGTGATGCAGCAGCGGCTGGAGGCGTGTGCTGACCGAGCGGTCTGGGCAGGCAAAGGAAGAGGAATAACTTGTTCGCAAACATTATGTTTTTGTTTCCGTAGCAGCGCTTGAGTTTTGAGCTCGTACAATGCAAGGGGACTTCAATGGTATTTGATATCCGCATCTGGACACATCATTATTTCTATGTCAAACTGTAAATTCATTTTCCAATCAACATGGCAAGAAACATGACTGCACTTTGTGCTCAAATACTTCATAGGAAAATGTATATTCCAAACCCTAGTGAAAACAGGATAGTTAAAATACAACACCCAAATATTTGGGCTATTGCATAAGTTCAAACACAGACAGCAGATTAAACACTGAATTCAGAAGCAGTTGTAGATTCCTAGAGGCATATCTAGGTACATCAAAGCTGAATTGCTTGCTATTTACTCATTTCAATTCCTGTGCTCTGTAGTGTTGGCTTCAGCACGCATCTTGAAGCTGTTTGCTTTTTAACAGTTCAAATTAATTAGGGTTGAGTCATCAAAAGTACGAAAAGCCCACAAGCTTGACTGCACGCACCACGATCTTCTGCTTACATACAGCAATTCTACTGTAAGTCTTACAGTATTTGGTGGCTTAAAACTACGGTTCCGGAAGTTGAGAATTCACATGAAATTGTTGGCTTTCATTTTAAGAAAGAGTCTAGGAGTGGTTGGTTTTTCTACATGGAAAAGCTGAAAATTGAACTAAACCATGAAAAAAAAAAAAAAAAGAATCAGAAATAAAGGAAAAACACATTTTATTTTCAGAGCTTGACAAGCCAATTTTATGTCAGTTCAATGAAATGGTAATTTTTCATTTTAAAAAAAGAGTGCTTATACACAGTGCTAGGAAATTCTGCAGCTGTTTTTCCTATCATTCTCCTTGAGATTTAGAATTCAGTTCCCTGCTAAATTTGCCTCTAAAACCCTTTGAAATCCAACAGCACTTCGATCATGAGCTCTCTCTTGTTAAGCCTTCTGTCTTTTGTAACTGTAGGTGTTAGGAAGACGGCTGCTGTGCTGATCAGCAGCGAAGCTGTAAACACCCAGCCCCAGAGGCCACTTCCACAGGGTCCGATCTCTGGCTGCTATCGGTCCGAGAGGGGAAAGTATTGCAACACTGGGCTGGCAAGGGGAGAACTTTCTGAACAGATGTAACATACAAAAAACTAGTCAAGGCATTAAGTATTTCATTTCAAGAGGCACCCAGTGGTAGCCTGGTTACTGAGAAACTTTACTGATAGCCAGCATTACATAGGAGGGGCTTGCTTGCTTGTTTGTTTTGCATATAATCCAATCAGCAATTTTGTTCAAAATACGTGAAGATCCATGTCAAGATTGCTTTCCAGGCACACGGGGAAAGGTAAGACTGAAAACAGTTGCTGAGTAACAGGCTACCAATGCAACGCTAACAAGAATGTGCTGGAATTTCTCCCGTAATTACTGTGTTTCAATTGGTAGTTGTGAACTCCTTGGAAGCTGCTGGGGTACAGCGAAGAGCCAGAAGACCTGTCTGGTCTGCCCTGGACCGCCCCTTTCCTTTCATGTTTTGTTACTCCTGTGTGCAGGGAATTTCTCTCACCTTGGCTCCAGGCTGCCCCACATCCATCCCACAGAGCTCATTGTCCCCCCGGGCCCCACTGGCACCTCCTGGCGCTGTGTGGGGTGTACACAGGTGCAAACCCCGGCTCCTTTCACAGCAGGTCATGGCATGGTGATGGGCAGAAATGGGAGTGCAAAGAGGCGCTGCTTTCTGACAAGCATCCGGAGAAAAAGGGCTTAATTCTATCTGAAAAAACTGCTAAATTGAACACCTTCTCAAACTAGATTCTAATATCAATATTATACAAACAAAAAGTAAAAAAGTAAATACTCAGCATTTAACACTAAATGGGCTATCCACAAAAGAAGACTTTTCTCCATTATTGTTAGTAGCAAACTTGATTAAAGGAATTAAATCCTTGGAACAAATAATTTCTAATGATTTACATTAATGAAAAGTGTGGTTTAAAGTCCAAAAGTTGTTTGTTTTAATGAGACACTTAAAAAGCTCTAATTTATCACCTTAAATGGAAGATGCTAAATGAAAAAATAACCCTCTCATAAAAAATACTAATACTGATGCCAAAAAAGTCCATACCTCCAAAATTAAAAAAATGTTTTTAAATTTGTGTGGCACAAGCAATGCCCAAGATCCATCAGCACAAATGGAGAACAGACTGCAGAAATTTCCAGCTCCAAATTGTTGGGTTTGGGGTTTTACTTCCATTTCAATACCAGCCTTTTTAAATTCCCATTTACAAATTCAATAGGCAACCATGGAAAAACAATATATATACACATATCTCCTTGCCAAAATGCCAACAGACAGGTTAGCACAATCAAACAAGAGACATAGTCCAGAGCAAGGGAAGATCACCATCACCAAGACTTTCCAATACAGAGACAGAAGAAATGAAACACAGACTTATTTTTTACTATGCATTTAAGTCGTTCTGGTCTTTCCAAGTTAAGTGGAGTTTAATATTTTCTCTGGACTGCCAAGTAACTCCTGTCAGAAAACCACATGCACTTCGACATAATAAGCAGCCTCTGCTCAAGATCTCTGCTCTGAGAAAGAATTACACACCTCACCCACGGGCAGGGTGGTCTGTCACATTAATGCTGAAGTCTTTTTGGCAGGGCAGAGAGTATGGACGAGTGCCGGGTACACAGATAAAAATAAGAAAGAATTCTGCAGCACTTACAGCACTTCATAGCCCAAAACTAAAACCATTTAAAAGCCCCTCCTGAAAAAAAAAAAAAAAAAAACAAACAAAAAAAACCAAAAAAAACCCCAAAAGCCTCTCATCTTTTGTGTCTGTAAACCCTCACTCACCCTGCTATCTCAGAAATGAAACTTCTTTACTAAGCTACATAAACCTGATCGAATGCTGAATAAAAGATACTATTTGTGACTGTAAAGAGAATATATTAAGCTTAAAAAATTAAAAAAAAAAAAAAGCTGTGGAATATATCACAAACTTGCATCGTGAACTGCTGGCTAAGTTAGAACTGTAGAATGGTTTGGGCCAGAAGGGACCTCTAAAGGTCACCTAGTCCAACACCTAGCGGTAAGCGGGGACATCCTCAACTAGATCAGGTTACTTGGAGG
>JAAGNO010004480.1:39963-59629 GCA_033439905.1 Ceryle rudis | reverse complement strand
GTTTGTGAATCTTTACTGTAAAAAAAAAAAAAAACCAAACCAAAAACAAAACCCAAACAAAAAAAACCCTCAGGATAAAATTTAAAGTTGAGGAAATTGAGAGGCAAATCATTTTAGATTGACTGAAAATGAAAGGTCAGTAAGTTAAAATTTGAACAGCTCTCATAATAAATCACCAGAATACCTGACACTTTCACAGCAGCCCTCATGCCATTAAACTTTCCTCACAAAATCCCCTGGCCACACACATCCCCGAAGAAGTAATTTTTCAAGATAAGACAACTGCTTTCAGTTCAGGCTTGGCAGGGGGGAAAAAGAAACATTAAAAAAGGGAAGACAGAGTATATCTGTCTTAACTCTCTCTTCCAGATAAACAAGTTGACCTTGAAGTAACATTTTGGCAAAGCCAGTGAAGTCTGTTCCCAGGGTTTATGACACTTTTTGCCTCTTTCATCATTTTGTAATTGTATTTGGCAACTAGTGTGTTCATGTTAGTGGCCAAAGAAAGCTCTGCACAGAGGATGGTGCAGCCACAGGGTGGTTGTAAGGCTGGAAACTCCTGGTGATGGCATAGAGATGCTTTCTCCTGAAAAGTTATTCTGCAGGAGCGAGTACAGGAAGCAAAAGGGGAGTCTGTGTCTCTGTCCACCCTATCTCTGCAGCACCTTTCCTGTGTGCTGGTCATGTGGATGAGTAACACAACTGCGCCTGGGCAGAGGAGCAGTTGTGAAACTGCTGCCAGGGCTGTGCTGGTTCTTGAGCAGTGCCAAGCCAAGGCCAAAAAATCCAGTCTCTCCATGTTCAAGATGAAAATAAGCATCCTCACACAATGTCCATCAAACCTTGTCCTGGGAATCAGAGCTTTTGTGAAAACAGCCCAGTGAAGATGGTTGCTGATGATTTTCACATATGGTCTTTCTTGTGCTTGGCTCAGGCAGACTGAGGTCCCAGGTGCAAGGGTGTCCTTGGTGCCACAGGGTCTGGTGAGGAGCAGGCATGAGGGACGCAGGCTGTCCCTGGACCACTTGTGCCTCACCATGCTGGTGAATCTGCAGCACAAGCAGCTTGCGACACTTTCTGCAGAGCTTTTGCTTACAGTGTGAGGGAAAGGGAACAGACAAACTATGCCCGAGTGAAGAGAGACCCGAGTTCATCATCAAAATTGTAACTTTGTGTAATAAATAGAGACAACACCTAAATGGGCGAATTAAATGCAATCCAGTTTTATTTCAGTATTTATTTAGCTTTTTCTCCCTTCCCTAGGCAGGTTTTATTCTGAGGTGTGCACGTGCCTGTGTTGCATGTTCGGCAGTCATAGCAATTAGAATCCAGTAAAATTTGACCTTGTGAATTATTACCTTGAGCTTAGTAAACTGGTCATATGGGTTTGGCTTACTGCACAGCTTTTTAGATTCTCATAAATTCTCTTACTGCCTGGCATTGGAATGTCATCAGCCAGCAGAAAATCAGAGAATACAGTAATCTTCTGCTCTGGGTGCTGAGATGCAGCTGGTAAGTGGGAGGTAAGGCAGGACTGCAGTGGTTCTGCTGGCTTCCCTCCCAGTTCAGTACTGCTTGAGATGTGAAGCCTGTCACTGTGGGTTACGCTGGCAGTGGTGCAGAGCAGCCTGGGTACCATTCAGTGTACATCTCTATCATCTCACACCCTGTTCCCTATAAACAGAATCATTGAAGTGCTTGCCAGCGATTTTTCTTCCTTTCATGTTTTCACTCTTACCAGCCCTTCTTCAAAGACAGAGGCATAAAGCAGAATTAAGGAAGCATGGACTGAGCTGTAGTGGGAGACCTATCCTGCTGCTTTTGGTTGGTGTAAAGGAGCATTGTTTCATTAAATTCTCTGAAAGCGGACACAGACTTCACAGAGAGCTCTAGTTGCATCTATTTTACTATAATAGCACATTTGTATCATCTTCACAGCCATCTTCACAGGTTTTTTTCAAAGTATGGTCTTAGTAACTAGGATCAGATAGAATAAAACTGTCCAGGAACTTATTCTGATACACCAAAATGCAAAAATGACAACCTCTGTGCAAAACAGATGGTCATGGAGGATGCCCGTGAGGCATTCCTCAGCTGAAGTTCAAGAATTCTCATACTTCAACTCAATGCTGCTTTGTAAAATTACCCTTTCTTCCTGCAAGTTCTTTAAACTCCCTAGACTAATCTTCCTTCTTTCCCATCAGAATTGTGGTCTAACATTGCTGTGAGTGGGTAAATGATGCTCTCTCTAGCTCTGCATCATCACATTATAGTGAGGAGCACTTGATAACACCTGGAAACAACTGAACAGCAAGTTCGGAGAAAGGTCTAGGATTGCAAAGTCTTGTTAGGAATCCATATATTGGGCAGATAATAGAGCATATTTTGTTTCAAGAAACATCCTTTCTCCAGTGGGAGAAACTACTGTTGCAGGGTGAGACAGACTACTGAATCTGAGGCTGGGATCTCTTACTGGTACCAAGGCACAGGGACTAAGCATTTGCATAGTCATTCCCAAAGTGTAAGAGGATAAGAAAGAGGAGGTATACCTGCCAAGACAGGTATCCATCCAAGAACAATGTTGCCTTGACAGTATCTGCAGGAAATCTCTGACACACAGGGCACACTGCAAAGACCGTAGCAGTATTGTGTGACCAGCTCAAACTACCACTGGCCAAGAAACCATCTCCCCTGGGCGGATTCACTGCCCTGTCGTGCAGCAGCTCACTGTGGCAGCACACAGGTGTGTGGCAGAGCCCTGTCTGTACACTCAAGGAAAGGTGTGCAGTTGATGTGGCATCTCAGGCAGGGAGCAAAAATGCCAAGTGGAGCAGAGCGCAGGTGAGAGCTGCCCATCGTGGCACCATCTCCAAGGCCAGAACAATCATGTGGGAGTCTCAGGCCAGACGCCAGGATTTGGTTTCACTCCCAGAAAAGTCAACGAAACCCATTTAAAGTGGAATGATTTCATCCAGTACTGAATGCTGAGTGACTTGCCAACATTACTATTAATAGCATGGCTTTAGCCCAGGTACGAGCTAATGGAGTGCAGAGCTACAGCACTTCTGTGTAGCTGATTAGTGGAGCCCTGGACTAAAAGATGCTCAATCTATTACATGTGAGCAGGATCTCTCTTGGCTTCAGAGTCTATCTGCCTCTAGGAACAACCTAAACATTCTTCTGTGTAATAAATCCCTTCCCATGGTGCCATTCTCAACATCAGCTAATAGACATCCCACGCTGAAAGAGAAAAATCTCTGTCTAAAATAAAGTGGCAGCTACAATTTGGTGACCTTGTCAAGGACTTCAGGGCCCAAGTTGTCACTAGTGTATTTTATGTGGAAAGTGTTAAGATAGCACAGTGCTGAAAAATGACACAAGCTAGAAAAAAGGGCAGGAGCCACTGAGTGTCAGGAATGTTAAATGCCACACAGTGTGTGGTTCTGACTTGGCAGGATTTCTTTTCCCTATCCCCTTCCCTCAAAATAGCTTTTTTTAAACCACCAAACTTTGCCTTTCTTTTTCCCTTCCCAGACCAGCAGAAATCATTTCCAGAGATGTTCTGCCGCTATTTTTGCTTCTTTAGTCTGTGTCTTTTCCTTCCAACTCAAAGGTAAGTGGAGTGTTTGTTTTGTGTTACAGGGAACGGCTGAATTATGTTTCATATAAATAATGTGAGTCAAAAGGAAACTATGCTTCCAATTATCCAGCCTATCCAATGAAAGCCCATTGGCACAGTGAGGGATGTGGGATAGAAACCTGCACAGGTCCCCAAGACACAGTATGTCCACTACAGTACAGCCCCTTATTTTCTGTCCAGGACCAGAACAGCTTGCAGTTTTCATTGGAAATGCACCACTCACCCCAGGGCTCCCGGCGGTGTCATTACCAGCCCTGGAATTACAAGTCCTAAATTTTTGAATGGTTTATGTTTATGCTGTGCACAAACTGGTTCAGTTCTGCTGCAATATCCTTTTTGGTCTAAAACCTGCAGCAAAGCTCCAAGGACTATTAACCCAGCTTTAAGGGGAACAGAAGGAAAAAATTTATCTGAGCTTTTATTAACTACACTACTGAGTTTCTTACTGCACAGACCAGTGCTCCTGAGACCCTGGGGAAAGGCAGCGGCACTGCCTTCCACGTCCTTCAGCCCTTCACAAAGCAACGACGAACTCTTAATGATTCGCTCATTTACATTTTCATCAAGTGAGCCCAGAGACACTGCACCATAAACCTTACCTTTCTGCAGCCCAAGCTTCTGTCTCTTTATGGTACATATTACATATATATGGTGCATGTCTCTTATGGTACATATTCTGTACCATATGATGGTACAGAACTGTCAGCCTCATAATGCCAGATACTAGACTTTGTTGTCCAGCCACAAACCATTCATTCAGACACTGTAAACCAGAGCTGGACCCTATGTACGCACAGCAGCTTGGGGTGGTTCAGCTCCCAGAGCTTCACTGATGTCTGTTGAGTGCCTGGTGCTCTACCTTTGCTTGTTTGGTGTACTTGGAAGTTTTAATCCTAGCACTAATGTATGAGGATGAAAGCTTCTTTAGGGGACTAGTGATTAGGGAGGAGGAGCTGTTGGTCAGTAAGATTTGTCTACAGTTGTCATAAGCAGAAGGAAAAAAGAAATGCATGTTGCTTATATAGATTGTATGAGAAGAAGTGGGAAGGGGGAGATTGTGGGTTACTCTTAAGACTTTTACTATAGATACCTTGCTTAATTTGTCTGAGACATTTTAAGAACTTCCTTAAGCTACCACGTGTGCAAACCTGTAGCTATCAGCTGAGGTAATCTGCCATTTTGTTATCTCTTCAAGTTGCCAACTATTCAATCAAAATAAGCAATGTGAGAAAGTGCTCATGATTTCAATTATCTACTTATTTTTAATAAGCATTTTATGTAGTTTGTTTGCTTGTTTGAGCATAAGCTGGAAACACAGCTGAAGCTGCACACCAGATGTGCCCAGCACCCTGGCCACACGTAACAGTACTGATTTGTGTCCCCAGGAGGTGCTCCCTGGGTCTCATACCTGACTTGCATGGCAGAGACACAACATCCCTCCCTGGATTTGAGAACCTCACTATGGGATACAACAAATACCTCAGGCCCTACTTTGGTGGTATGTCAGCTCAATGCATTTGACTGTCTGAAGAACAGCCTGTAGAGCTGCAGCGGAGGGCAGAGCATGCTTTAAACTTTCTTTAGCTTTTTAACTTTTAAATTAGGTAGTAGCCAAGGCTGCTCTCCTTTCTGTGCGTCCACTGTTGTCTTGAAAAGATGGTGCATGTGAGTGTGGAGTGTGGAGCATGAGAACATCTCTATCTAGGAGGTTAAGAACAGGAAATTTATAAACTTCAATACTTTTATGAAAGACCTGTCAGTAACTAAATTCTCTAACTGTACATGCTTTTGTTTAGCCTGCCCCTTGTGATTTTCTGCTTTATAGTAGCTTGCAGCTAGAGAGGAATAAAGCCATTCTCCTTGCCAGGAATACTGACTTTTGACATGTGCTTTCACTTCCCACCAAGACACAAAGTAAACTTGCTTTAATGCCTCCTGAAGCTCTAGGGAGTCAGGAGTACCTGAAGGACAGTCACAAACTTATCCGAGGCTATTGTCCAATTTGGGGGTCAGGTCTCCCACCTTCTAGGTGCGTGCTGTAACCACTGAGAGGGAAGAGTTTCTCAGAATGACATTCAGCACCTCAAATCTATCAATGAAAGATCAAAAATCAGCTATGAACATTTTTAATTTTATTCATTTTGCTTTTCTGCCAGAACCCATTAATGAAACTATGCTCATTAGAAAAATTCCTTATCAGCTTTTGCCAGGACTTGGATGTTTCCTACTGTAGCTCCTGCAGACTGACCTTCTGCTCTGGCAGATTTCAGCTTCTTCCTTTTTATGACCACGGTGGCAAATTTATAGGACAATACCTAATTTACCAGCTTGTTATGCCTAGAATGCCTGATCTTGTGCAGGAATAGAAAAGCTCCTCTAGATCCTGTCACATCAATGAACAGATGCTTCTGAATTGCATAATAGAGATTAACTGCATGTACACCAGCCTATGCCTACCAGAGCCAGCGATGTTAAACAAAAATGGTCGGGACTCTGGTCCTGAGGCCCTGAGTCCTCGAGTCCTCACAGACCTACCCTCTAGTCACTACTTTGAGTGTCTGAATAAGACAAGATAGAGGATGTGAATGACAGTTGTTTTAAAAAATACATGTATTTTGTAAATGAAGTCTATTCTGGAACAGTTTAAAACAAATAAGGAAAAAAAACACTTGGAAGAAGATTGGGAAATTGTGGCCCTTAGACTGTCCTAACTGTGATTAAAGGATGAAAAGGCGTTTCAGCAAGTTCCACGATTGCTTTGTGGTCCCTTAAGCACCTACTCGGTGCTACCGATCTTATCTCGGGAATTAGAGAAACCAGGTGGAACCGAAGAGCAGGTTTGTGTCTGTCTGCTGGTGCAGCAATGCCCCCTCCAGGGCCAGCTGCTTGCCCCGTGGCAGGACCTGGCGAGCTCTGACATTTCCTGAGGAGAAGCTGCCCTCTCGTGGTGGATTTTAAGAGTTAGCGTTAGAAAACGGGGGGCTATCGAGATTCGGGATTGAATGCTGAAAGTGCTTGTAAATAGAGCAATAATAAAGTAACTAAAAGGAGGCAAAGGCTGTTGCACTTCTGATCTTTAACCCCACGCATGGGCTCAGGAATCACTGCATTTCTCTGCCTTCCTGAGAAGCAGGGATGCTGATGCAGAGTCTCCAAGAGCTGTGTGTCAGAAATACTCTGTTCAGCGTTTACTGTTCCTGCCAGTGTGCGGGTGTTGAGGACTTGCTGGGTAATGAGGATCACTGGCCCTGGCTGCCTGCCCCTTAGCAAATGCCACTGAAACGCTGCTGATCTAAACTGCTGATTCCACAACTAGTGTTGGTGAGGATTTGCTCTCTGCTGCCATCCCCATGTACAGAACTGCAGCTGCCCAGCAGTGACTATTTTGGATCGTGATGTCATTTGTGAGTTTAATGCTCTGTAACTGTGTCTAGCCCTCTGGGCTTCTGCGGTGTTAGAGACAGTGTGGGACGCTCTGAGCAGTGCCCATGCTGCGAAGCAGCCACAGCACTGTTATGAAAGCACCTTTCACTCTTCCCTCTTCTTTGCTTAAGCTTTTCTTTCTCTCCACAGGAGAACCTGTTCAAATTGCAATGAGCCTGGACATTGCAAGTATTTCTAGTATATCCGAGAGTGACATGGTGAGTAAAAGAATTTTTATAAGAGATCAGAGAAGGATCTTCCTGAGAGACCTGTGATACTTCCCTGGGCGTTCAGCACAGAAACTGTCATAGTCAGGCTGCTTTGCTTTTCTGTGGCTGTTGACCACTTTCAGAGGTGTGATGAGAACAGGGCTCATTTATGACAGCAGACTACGTAGATGTCATAGTAATGTGGGCTCATAAATAGAGATGGCCCTGAAGGTCCTACTGGTCAAAACCTCAGCACCTCCTGGAAATCAGGGCCATAGGAAATGAAAAAAAAAAAAAATCAGTCCTGTGTGGCATTTTCTCTCCCTTACCTTTCCTCTGTGTAGGGTAGGGGTGGCCTCTGTTGCATGTGCTGGTGCTGATAGAAGACAGAGTGGGTTTCTCCTCAAGGAGGATAAATGAGGTTTTGACCTGTGACACAGTGTGAGGCTCAAAGGACTGGTCATCCCAAGAAAAAGCAAAACCCCACCAATTTTTAAATAGAGAACATTTTCCCACCTCTGATGAGTCTTGTTCACTTCACTTCTGATAAAAGCTGGATTTCAAACACTGATTGCTGAGATCTGCTGTTTCAGGTTGATGGGCATGTTGGGTAAATTCAGCAAAAAGTTTCAGTCCAGTCAGGAGTTTGGTCAGGAAGAATTTCAACACTTAATTTCAGCATTTTCAAGAATACCACTGACTGGGTTTTTTCCTCTCCCTCCAACAAATCAAACAAGTTCACTAATAAAATACTGTAATTCTGCTAAAGCTATTCATTCTGGGGAAGGAGCAGAACCAACAAAACCAATTATTCATATATCTCTAACTTAATTGAAGAGCTTTGTAAAACAGCTCCTGTTCTGAAGTTTTTCTGGACCGTGATGGTTCACCTAATAAATTGCTCATGGAAAACATTGCAGAGGTTTACTCTGTGTCTTGATAAACAGTGGAAAATCAACGAGGATTCTTCACTTTTGTCACTATTAGAATTCACTGTATTGAAAGCCCTAACAGTGCATTATTTGTCAAGTTCTTTCTTCTGTCACACACTGAGAGTAAAATTAAAAGTTGCCAAAGTTAATGCTGATACCCACTATTTACTTAAGACCTTTCTCTTAAAGTATTTCATAAGTTATAGATTGGAATGAAAAAGAACTGCTTCATCCTCCGCAGACAGGCAGCATATCTGTGGTAATACATAGCGACTTCACGCTGTTAATGCAATCACCAGGATCAGTCTGTCTGTGTCAAAGATGCTTTAAAAATAAAAGCCATTACTGGTTGCATTTACTTTGTCTAGTAAGGAAGGAAGTGAAATAGTACAACAGTGCCCTGTGTCTGTCCAGAAGGCCCAGTAAAAAAATTATCTTCAGAGTGCTGCTTATTCTTACACACTGGGGCACCGGGAAATTCTGTCAGTACTGCAGGTAGATACTGTCAGGGTAAACTCAAGTTAATCCCAGTGACCTTAGATTCAAAACTCCTATTAAAAAGATGCTACAAGTTTTGGTTTTGTATCTTGTTGGGGTTTTTTCAGACCTCAGTGAAATAGCAGGTTGGATTTCCTTACCTTTTTTCTCCAAAGTGCTGATGTCTCTTTTGTGACTGTGGTTAAGTAGGTTTGTCATTTTCCAGCTCTAGAAAGTGACTGATTTTTAAGGTCAGTGACTTGCTGAGTGGCCTTAAGTGTGCACTTCCCACGTTTTCTTACCTGCAAAATGGACACAAAAATACCAATTACAATAATTGCTTATTAAAAAAACTGAAGTACAAGTATAAACTTTAGTCCTCAAGCACTACACCTCAGAGGGTAAGTACGTGAGAAATGTAATACTGTAAAAAGATTTTCACTATACCTTTTATCAGTTAATGCATGCATTTGAAGCTGAGCTTTGATAGGTTGAACAAATGCCTGTTCTGCCTGTGGTCACACATGGCATACAGAAAGTGGTGCCATGCAGGTGTTCTGGACATGCCTCCTCACAGGTCTTCCTCTCCTTCCCAGGATTACACAGCTACTATATATTTGCGGCAGCACTGGACAGACCCCCGTTTGGTCTTTCATGGCAACAAGAGCTTCACGCTAGATGCTCGTCTAGTGGAATTGCTTTGGGTACCAGACACGTACATTGTGGAGTCCAAAAGGTCCTTCCTGCACGATGTCACTGTGGGGAACCGCCTCATAAGGTTGTTCTCTAACGGCACTATCCTGTATGCCTTAAGGTAAATCATAGAATGGTTTGGGCCTCAAGGGACCTCTAAAGGTCATCTAGTCCGACCCGCCTGCAGTAAGCAGGGACATCCTCAACTAGATCAGGTTACTCAGAGCCTCATCAAGCCTCACCTTGAATATCTCCAGGGATGGGGCCTCAACTACCTCCCTGGGCAACCCGTTCCAGTGTTCCACCACCCTCATGGTAAAGAACTCATTCCTAACATCCAATCTAAATCTACTCTTCTCTAGTTTAAAACCATTGCCCCTCGTCCTGTCCCTACAGGCCTCTGTAAACAGGCCCTCTCCTGCCTTCTTGTAGGCCCCCTTCAGGTACTGGAAGGTGGCTATTAGGTCTCCCCAGAGCGTTCTTTTCTCCAGGCTGAACAACCCCAGCTCCCTCAGCCTGTCTCAGTTGTCTCAGCCTGGACGAGATCCCCCCTGTTGGGAAGCTGCAGGTCACTTGGGTTTTACCTGGTGGTTGCTGGGTGATGCAGAGCACCCAGGCAGGCACTGCAGGTCCTTCAGCTGCATTCCCTCCTGCCTCTGTACAACAACACAGCTCCGATGGGCAATGGCACGAAGGGCCTCTGCCTGCAGCAGGTCATGGCTCTCACACGCACATTGACAAACCCCAGGTCCTGCCTACTCTGTGAACACTGAGTCAGACATCCAAAATGTCCCTTTCTGAATGTGAGCTACTATAAAACAACATCCCATTTCCCTCAAACAAGGGCTCCAAATGAGCAATATATTTTTGTTTCCTTAGGACTGCTCTCCCTGAGATGGTTTGAAACAGGGCTGTTTCCTTTGTTCACTGAACATGGAGGTGTTAGATTAGGTTCAATTTCTGAAGTCTACCTTTTCCTCTGAAATAAACAGATACTAGATGCTGCTTTAGGAAAACAAGATTTTTTTTTTTTAAGAGTAAAGATAAAATTAACACAAAATCTGTTAATCATAAATAACAATATGATTCAGGATGCGAGGTGCTAGGGTAAAGCTCAGACCTACAATGTCAGACTGCTTCAGAGGAGAAATTGCTGTTTACAGACTCTCATTAATAAGATGTGTAATTTGGATTTCAGTTTGTTTCAACACTTGAACAGATGTTTCAACCAAAGTGTCCTTCTAATAGTCTGTATCCCACCACAGAAACCAGGTGAACTCTTCAGTTCTCTGCAGCAAACAGCTACAGCGTCTGCACGGATCCCTTACATGGTCACAACAGCAAGAGTGCTGATGAGACTTCCTACAAAACACTCACAGGTTCTTGTCACCACAAGGGGTCACAGAGTATGGCATAAAAGAAAACTAAAAGATGGTGGATAAGCCAAGTAACCAGCCACATGAATTCAACAGCCACTTCACACTCAACACCAAAACAGCAGAGCATTTGTGCTAAGAGATCAGAACACATCCTAAATTCTGTGAAATGATCAAAGAAAAATAGCAAGGGGAAAGTAAAGACAATATTAATTTCAAAGCCCACTGAAGGGGTGGGCATTGCTTAACGCTACCGCTTCGAAAACTGCAGCTACACCAGTTCTGCCAAACACTTTATCATCTTATGGTGCTCAAGCTCTTGCAATTTCAGCTGGTTCTGAAGACCCTTATTTCCAGTCTCCTGCCATGGATTTAGAAGGATGCAATCCACAGCATTTATCTCACAGAAAACTAGATCTTTTTACCCTGTTATGCTTCCAGGAAACTAAACCATATACTCTAAGCATCTTCCACTCATTTACATCTCTTAAGTCAGACTCAACACTTACTTCTTGCATTATTCAGTCAAAAGCATATGAAATTACATATTCTAATGCATCATTCCCAAGTGTTATTTGGAGGAAGGAGAAGCAGGCAATTGCTTTATGGAACTAGGAGCTCTCTATGCCTTTTGGTTATCAGAACTAGAGTATTCCAAAGAAAGCCTCTGCAGTAAAGCCAGAGAGAATCAACTGCAGAAGCAAGACTTCCATGTCACATGGAAGAGCTATGCGTTCAACCAGCTGTCCAGCACACACATGATTTGATTGGAGCTCACCAGGTATTTCCATATAAAATGAGCTTTTGTTAAACAAAAATGAAGTCATTAAGTTACAAAATTCTTGGTTCAAAACACTGAGTTCAGCATACATTTCTGAAGTCCCAAAGAGAGTCCCAAAGGTGCTGGAAACCTGTCACAGTAAGACTTCTTTCACACATATTTCCTACTCATTCTGTTCAAACCACAATACCAAGAAGGGGTCAGGAGAGAAATATATAAAAGCTCTGTTGTACTTTCATCAGTGTTTCTAACAGGAGAACTTGTGTCCCACAAAAATATTTTCTTGCATGCAACTGCAGTGCTGTTATTTGGTGAGATTCTTGGATATTCCACATTTAACTTTTTTTTTTTTTTTTTGACAGGAAGCCTCTGATGTGGCCAAAATTAAAATAAGCAGAGAGATCCAAATCTAACAACCAGGTGTTTTTCTCAGCTGCTGTTTGCCTGTTGTAAACAAAAGCAGCTTACAGCTGGTTTCTTGTTGATTATACTTCAGGCATCTCTTCCCAGTGCTCCGAGATTTTACAGTAGACTCTGAAAATCATTTCAGCTGCTTCTCCGTACACTTCTGTTCCATTACAACCTTTGTCACTTTCTTGCACTCAGGATCCTGTCCAAAGACTATCACTAGTATTTAATTTCTCTCTTGTATTTCCGCACAAAAGCTCTACAAGTGATCACATGAATCTCCTCCATGAAAACAGGGCCCATGCCACAGAGGACCTTCTACTGTCTGTTTTTGCAAATATTGATGTGCTGAAGCAAATCAGTTCATAATAGTCTACAGTGGTATCACGACATTTTTGCTTTCTCCAAGTATAGGAGCAGAAAGGGGTAGTAGTCTAACCAAATCACGTGAATGGAGCAGAAGAGATTTTGTACTCGATTCTCAACATATTTCACAGCATCTAATTTTAGAAAAGAGAAAAGATGCAACCATTCTCCTAGTGGGTGAATATTAGTTTTCAAATCTACTTTTTTATGCTTCTATGAAAATCTCTTCAGATTCATTTTCTTTATGTAATTTCTAAAAAAAGGGGCAATGGAAACTTTCTGCAATAGAAACAGTAATAAAATGATTCTGCAAAGAGATGATTATTGTACTCTGCATAAAGTTCCTCCAAAGAGAACAAGAATATTGTGTTCCTGGTTCACTAGAGGAAGTGACAATAAAATATTCTGAAAGAATCCAAGATCGGTTATGAGAACAGTTTGCTGAAGTCCCTGTGAAGACAGCAGACATGAAAGTTAAATAAATCAGAAGCAAGAAAGTGTCCTTTCAAAAATACAGTTTATGAAATCACAACAGCTTCTATCCAGATTCCAGGATTGAGACATAAGTAGGAATAAAATAAAGCTGTTTAAAGTAGGCCTCTGGCTGTGGTGATGTCAGCTCAGTATTGCTGAGAACTCTCAATACTCATTTATGTCAACAGGCATTAACAGTTCTTAGAGGAGGATTAAGTGCTTTCACTTACGGCCTCTTCACCACTTAAACATCAAATGCAGGGTGTTGTAGATTGTATGTTTGGTACACCTTAAGAAATAACATGCTCATCTGTGTGAAGTAACAGGACAGCTCTGATATTCAGCACTACAGGCCTCAGGTTGTGAAAAACAGAACAAAAAACAAACAAACAAACAAACAAACAAAATCCCTCTGATGTAGAAATTTTGGGTTGTGCACTATCGTGCCCACTGTAGTTCTGATCTAAAAGTGTAGGTGAAAAACCTCCACGACATAAGGACCCATTGAAAACACTTTCATGGTGGTTATAAAAGGTAAAAAAATAATTGCCCTCCAGATTCTGATGCTGAGAGGCTCGTCTGAACTCCAAACTATTTCAAAAGTATGTATCTAGGGCCTCTTGGAGGCCTAGATGACCGCCACGAAATTTCTTGGTCTAAAAGAGATCAAAGTGCTTTATAACATCTGCTTAGGCTCTCTTAGGGCTATGATAAAGACAGTAGTCTCAGTCATTCTCAGAAAAAACATTTAGTTTAGTTGGACATAACTTTAAAGTTCATATAAGTAAGAAAAACACTACAAAAAAATAAAAAACCTTGGCTGAAGAGTCTGTAATAAAAAAAATCACCAGAAATTAAAAAGAAAAAATCCCCAATGATAACAACAAAAAAGAACAGGAGAATGAATGAAAAAAGAACAGGAGAACAAAGGAACAAAAGAAAAAAGCAGAAAAGAGAGAAACACAAAAGAAAAAACAACACCACAACAAAAATCAATCCTTGGCTGAAGATCCAAGGGAAGCAATGGATTTTAAACATGCAAAGGAAAACAAATCTCTTTTTATTATGGAAAATACAACTCATGAGTTGACTAAAGAGTGTGAAATCAAATGTCAGTCAAGCAAAAGAGAATGCAGTGGAATGACTTCATTCCTTCTCGTTTCATAAAGAAAATGTAAATACAGAGCATTTAATTTCTCCATAGAGAAATGTTCTTTTTATTGAAATGTTAAGCAGGGATTAAAGATACAATAGGTTATAACTCAATCCTTCGTTACATTTGATTTTCTTAAAGCATCATGGGATATTTCAGCAAGAGGGGTTTTTTTTGTTACCTCCTCAAAATCGGCTTCCTTGAATTATACACTGGTTTTGTCATTCAAAATAATTTTTGCTTATTACTGTCTGTTTAATAGTACTTGAAGTACAGTTCAACAATACTCAGAAAGAGCAAAAATCACGTCTTTGAATGGCTTAATGACGCGTTCGCACAAAAGATCCAAGGGTGCCAGAGTCCGCACATTCAAAGTCCTAATATTAAGGTAGACATTGTACTCATATCAATCTTTACCCAGCTTACTATTTTTTCAATGAGAAAATACTCTCTGAAGCCAGGTTATACCCTATACAACATGAAATACAATGTGAGCCTTCTGTGTAAAAAAACCTGTGGATCCAAGCAGGATCTAATGCCTGCATTGAGCAGGTATTGCTTTCCTGGCTGAGCCCGACAAACAGCACTGCAAACCATTTGTATGCCTCCAACCCAAGTAAACACATCAACAAGCTGAGTAGAAAATAGTTCCAGTGAATTTGCTGTTACCACAGAACATCAAACAAACCTCCTGCTAACTGCAAACATCACACTGTCAAAGCCACCTTTTTTTCCTGTTAAAATGGACACGCAAAACACATTTGGCAATATTTCACGAGTACATTCAGGCCAGACAAAAGATGGGAGCAGGAATTTAAACGGGACACTTTAATTAACTTGTCACAGCAAGAGCAAAAGAGCTGTTCTAAGACACAGTGGGTACAGCCCGAGCAAGTCTCAGGCTCCCAACATGGCAAGTCAGCATGCTACCACAAAACTGGGGGTTGCATTTCAACAAGTCACCTCCCAGTTTTGTTTCAGTTTTCATTTTCCGTTGGCTGGGACAGGTATACGAACACCGCAGAGGGACAGTCACCTTCAACTGGGCTCTGCTGGAGTGGCTAGAGCTGCATCCCACTAGGATGCAGGCTGGCTACATACTCAGATTCCCTGGCATAATGCCTGGGGAAGAAGACCCCAAGATCAAACGCTGGCTTCCCCAGGTCTCTGTCCCTGACCGATACAGGGTGAGTGCATGTACATGTCTCTGTGTAGGTGTCGTTTTATTTTACAAGCTCTTGAACAACCCTTTAAACTGTCTCCTAGAAAAACTCTTCCCATCAGGTAATTGCCCAAATCTAAAAACGGAACTGCAACTTTTTCCTACCTCGTTGTTTCAATGGGAAGCCTAGATGAGAGAACAGCTTTGGATTAGAGATGGCAATCCCAAGTAAATGAACACAAAACTAAGTATTTTTTCTTCAGACGAGCATCCATCTGCTCACTGTCAGGACAAACTACAAGTTCACACCCAAACAGCACTTCTGTTAAGAATGGCATCTTCACAAAACCACCACCAGTCAGGTATGCAAGAGAAGTTCAGGATCTTGAATATTATCTATCAAACAACCGTCAGAATCATTTCTTCCAAAACCAGACCCTTAGGAGCACCATAAGGTGTTTCTTCAGAAGGGTGTGGTCACACCCAGGACCCCTCAACACTGACCACTGTGGTTCCCCTCTGCCACCCATAGCCACGCACCAGCTTTAAGGAGATAATGGAAGCACAGTCAGAAATTGCTGACCTGAGTGTGGCTGCAGCTACACAGAGCAGGTAAAGAGGTTCTCCGAGACAGTTCAAACCTTTCTTTGATGAGCCCGTGCCACGCAGCAGACCTACTCCACATGAAACAGGGACAGGCCTATGCCAGGAGCCAACATGGAGACCCAGCCATGAACCTTCCATCACAGTTGCCTGCCCCTGGACACAGCCACTTTGTAGTAGCTTTAACAGTGACTGTTAAAGACACTTCATTGTCCTTGGCTTCCTTAGGCAACTATGTTCAAGTCAGATTAAAAAATTGCAATGTCCCAACCCCTGCATCATCCACTCCCAAATCTGACACATTTGTGACCAACTGCTAAATTAAATGGTTTCTAAAATTCAAGAGCTCACAGATACTGCTTTTCAACTTAAAAGTTCTGTTAGTGACTCAAAAGCATTCTCTGGCAAAGTCTCATTCTGTGACTACCATTTTCTGGTGGTACTTTTATTGTTATGGATAAAATTGAACAAATCTCCTGTAACACTCTAGTAATTGGAGCTCTTCAGCAGAGAAGGCAGCTACTTAGTGGCTTCCTAATTACACTGCATTATTTTCAGATGCTTTTCTCTGAAAATGGAACTTTAATCACAGTAACAGTGCAAATGTTCAAGAGCAAATTGCTGTCACAGTTGAATCATTATGAACACAATTTTGTGATCAGAAGTCGGGTGGATCTCAAGAGTTAAATGGCTTTATTATTCTACTCTATAGAGTGAAAGATAGGAGATGTCAAAAGGACACTGGAGTAGTTAAGCTGAGGAAAGCCTCATTACGGAAGCAGAAAAACCATACATGCCCAAATTGTAGATGGTTGTAAGATGGCAAATAAATAGATTGCAATAGTCCTTTGAAAGCATTTCTGCCAGACAGATACCCAGAAGGAAAAACAAAGCTCCATCTGCTTCGGTAACATGTCTCATCTAGTGATCAGGAGCACTCGCACTGACTATTTCCCAGAAAGGCAAAAAAAAAAAAGAAAGAAAAATATGGAACAGTTTTGTCTCTATGCTAAAGGTTAGATCTGAACTACGCTGACTAATACCCCCTGACAAAAAGAACAGAACCACCACACTAGTATTTAGAAGGTAATAAATAGACAAAGACCTAGAAATAGTTGAACAGCGTATGACCTATTACATCACCTATAAAGACGTGCAATGCAATAGCCAAAGAAAAAAGGAAGGTCAACTTAGACAGATTTCAGGTGTTGAAAATCCAAAGTAATCCTTTGGCTGTAAGCACAGTCCTAATACACTGTTCTAAGGACAAGATGAAAAATAATCTTCAGCTTTACTAGCCAGGGTTTGTGAAATACTGGAAATTACAGACAAAAACAGATAAGGGAAAACACTAAATATTTGAATAAGATAACCCTATTTTCAGTGGCTTTTCATTTTGCAGAACAAGATAAAAATAAAAACTTGAGCAAAAGAGATTATACAATTTCCTAGTAGGTTGTTAGAGAGAAATAGTTAGCCCTTACGATGTATTCTTCTGCAACTCTTTTGATTATGAACAGTGGACCTGTGCAGCCAAAAGCCCTGTGCACACCTCCAGCAATAACAGAACCATATGAAGAGTGAGCACATACTCCATCAGTCATAGTAACAGTGCACATTTCTGTCCCGTCCCCTTCACCCCATCCAAGTCCGTCCTCACTCTGGAATCCAGAGCATGAAATCTGAGAGAATCCCTGCCTCGGCACCATCTTCTCTCTTTGCCTTTCAACTAAGCAAATACGAGAAATAACCAAGCCTCCAAAAGCTCTCAGCCTACACGTGTTCACACATCTGTTTGGAGTTTGTCTGAGGAATGCTCTGAAGGCCGTTTGCAACGGGCAGTCTTCAGCCAAAGGCTGCTAAAATGAATGCCATTTCTCCTGTGACTGATGTGTAGCTACCAGGACTGTGGTCCTTCTGCTCTCCTTTCCAGTGCCCATGAGAGCTGGGGCAGTATTGGCCAGACAGATTAACACCAGCAAAAAAGGAACACACTTCAGTTGCTCTCATTCCAATGATTTTCTGTAGGACAGATCACCTCTTGCTGCAGTTTGCAACCATACTGAATTCAAAAGCAATGTAAAGAATGCCACTTGTCGAGAGAGTTTCTGCATCTTTGGCAGAAATCTTCAAAACTGCCTTTATGCGTATGTGACAGAGTTTCCTAACTAGGCCACTCATTTTAATATGTTTTCACATATCTAACACTAACCAGAAATTATGTAAAGCTCAGCTCTTCTGAATGCATGTAACATCAAAAAATGTGTCAGGTATCTCAACAACAATCTGTTAGGAATAGCAGAATCTATATATAGTTTAATATCTCCTGAGCTCAGATGCATATTAGCAGCTTGTTCTAGCTGTAACTACCACAGGATTTATCATACTGTCGTCAGAAAGGTTTGCCCACTCTCTACATATTTGGAATTTGATCTGTTATTGGATATGATGTTCAGGGAATGCTGGATTTTATACACAGTGTACACTCAATCACATTCAACAATTAATGCAAGCTGCTATAGTATTCCCCATTTCAAAGTTAAGTCTTAAGAGCAAAATGTTACACTTTCAGAAATGAACACTGACGTGACTTGGACTATTTTCACAGGACATCACTGAATAAATCTTGGAGCTGATTTACAGAGACATCCCTTCCACACAGCTCCTATCAAAACCAAGCAAAACATAAGCCTGGCTTGCTCCACACTGTTTATATTAATTTCCAGTTTGCATCACAAAAATAGATGATCTGTAATCATGGCCTGTCAGCTTGGTTCAACAAAATGAATATTTCTTTTAGCTTGTGTATACCTCCACCATCTCTGTGTATTGGGTTTAATAAAACAGTAGTTAATCTAAATAAGTAAGTTAGCCTTCTGTCTCAAATTAATACACCCAAGTTTCAGGAACACTTAATTTTAGAAGGTATATGGATGATGAATGACACAAATATTTAAAAGTTCAAAAATAAATTAAACTGAAAAAAAATACTTTGCAACTGAGCTGTTGAATCCTCCTCACATAGCCACAGGCTGTGTTTTTGTAGGTATACACTTTCTCTCCACACAAAAACTCCTTCCCCTCGACACTGCCATTTCCTGCACACTTTAAGACAGAAGAAGAATGTTTAGAGCATGACTGTGATTAAGCTCCCAGCGCATTCTTCATCTGTAGCCCAGCTTGTAAAGCACCTCCACTGCTCCCCTCTCTCCTGTGGGAGAAGTCTTTAACTGATATACAGAGCTTTGAGGAAAGGTGTTCGATTAAAGCAATCTCAAAAGACCCTTCAAAATATATGATCTCGATACATTATCCCGTATTAAGAGATAAAAACTGAAAATGTTATGTCTCTGCCCAATCTCGGGAATTGACTTTTACAGACAAATTCATTACAGGAGAATTGAGCTTTTACCTGTTTGTTATGTTTTAATACTTGATTCATAATTGAGACCTGTTAGAAGTTTCTGAAACAGCAAAATATGTTTTTATACCTATGTTTTAACCACCTCTCACTAAAATCCTCTGAACCAGGCACCACAGCCACGTCCCCTCATGTAAAACTCAGCAGTAACACAGCAAAGTCTAAGGCAGCTCTGTACCTTTTCATGCCAGTATTTACCCCACCACACCACACACTGAAGAACAAGTTCTACAAACAACTGGCAATACTCAACTGTCCATGTTAAATGGACTTGAACACCTCTCCCATGAAGAAAGGCTGAGAGAACTGACAGGCTTAGAGAACAAGTTGTACAAGGAGAGGCTGAGGGAGCTGGGTATGTTTAGTTCGGAGAAGAGAAGGCTGAGGGGGGACCTCATTGCCCTCTACAACTACCTGAAGGGAGGTTGTAGAGAGGTGGAGGTTGGCCTCCTCTCCTTAGTAACTACTGATAGAACCAGAGGAAATGGTCTGAAGTTGGGGCAGGGGAGGTTTAGATTGGATATTAGGAAGAAATTCTTTACAGAAAG